>JAHWFO010034809.1:96381-145164 GCA_023313115.1 Rhysida immarginata | reverse complement strand
CCCCCCCCCCCCCGTCCGCCATTTGCAGGATAACTTGAAAACAGATTAACTTTTTCAAATTCTGTTTTCAGAAATAAGACCATCAAGGTCTTAGCTCGGCTGTATCAACTTTTCAGGATTTTTCGTGGACCCCTTCTAGTCGAATTCACGTGCTGAAACAGTGACCGCAAAGAATACCAAGATAATGACATGTCATATCACAATCGATTCGTCAAGAAGGAATACACTGTTACTTTCTGTTTAGCTTTTAAGTATTGTTGGAATACTGCCTAGAGAGAAAGCGTGCGCACGGAAAAATTATACATTCTTACATCATCTACGGTAGAGACAATTCCGGGCTTATTATTGGTAGAAATACGATTAACAATGTAGGTGACGATTAACACCTATCGTAGGTGATGTAACAATGTATGACGTTTCCGTGCGCAGAGTTTCTCTCTAGGTGGTACTGATTGTTGGCGTGAGTTAGCGCACGCGACGATCGCTTTGTCGACGTACGATTACTCAAGTGCTCATAATCAAGTGCGGAAGAATGGAGCTATTTTTTGGTTTTACAAGAAGTTCTACATTTTTTGAAGTACGAAGGTTGTTCCAAAAGTAAGTTTCGTCATTTTTTTTCACAAGGAAATTTTATTGCCACAAAAAAATACACCATGGCATCATGAACTATACATCTTACATTATTTTTCGACATAGTCGCTATCGACATTGAGACATTTGTCGAAGCGTGCAATCAGTTTGAAGAAAGAGTAGCAGCAGGCAGGCGTGCCCAAGGCTATCTGATTTTGTGTGAGCCTTGCTGCGTGTGGTTTTGCGTTGTCGTTCAAGAGCACAAGACCTTCACTCAAGAGCCCTGGTCTCTTTCGTCGAATGGCGGATCTGAGTTTGGTGAGGGTGCCGCAGTAGCGTACCGCATTGATTACTTCTCAAGATTCCTCCCTTGATGGAGGAAAGCAATGAGAATCACACCTTTCGCATCCCAGAACACTGCGGAGGGTGACACTGAGTTTTTTCCTCACTGGTGAACTGGGATGCGACCACGTTGTCAGTACACGTCTGTCTGCCATCGTGATTTGTAATCGAATAGCCGTATTTTCTTTTGGCAATATAGTTTCCGTGTGAAAAAAAAGACGAAACTTACTTTCGGAACAACCCTCGTAGAAGGTTGAAATTCGGAATGTAGCTTACTATGGACATGTCCACTTTCAGTATTTATTTTGCTTTTGATTGGTTTTGGATCGGAATTAGTGGGTGGGAGTCAGAGGGGACAAAAGATCTATGTGGTATTTAGGTATGTAAAGGAGTGAAATTCAGTATCTAGATTTCTCTAGGCAAGATCTAAATTACTAAGAAGTTTAGGCCCAATTGTTCAAGTGGGGTCGGAATTGCGGGGTGGCAGTCACTTGGTCTTTAGAACTATGGCAACATATGGCATGTGATATGTCATTCGATCGGAAATGATGAGAAAGGAAAAGATAGAGAAAATCAAAGAAAATAGAGGAAGAGGAAGAGATAGAGAAAATCAAAGAAAATCAATTTTTTGATTAAAAAACTTGGGGAGGGGGGGAGGAAGTGCAGATAAAGGGGTAAAAGCATGACCACAGGGTCCGCTACTTGCGTTACGCTATTCGGGGGGATTAATTTCTTGTTAATAAATGTATAAATCTGTTTCTGCTTCACAGCTAAAGCTCCCGCTTGGAATGTTTACAAGATTTTATTTCTCTCTTTACATGATGTATGGCTGACGTGCGTGCCATTCCGCAGCCAATGTATTTAGCCTTAACAATGAATTAATCATCGACAAGCTAACAATGCGCACAACAATGCCAGAAAGATTTACACTGCATCCAACGAAAGAAAAACTGGGCGTATCCAATTAAATTTCCAATTTCAATTGTTAGCTACTATTAATTTCCCTTTGTAACAATATCCAACAATTGCAATTGAAAATTTAACTGGTCACATAAGCTATTCTTTCGTTGACAAAATACAGGGTGTCCAAAATCTGGTAACATGGCAGATATCTCAAAGCTGCCAGGTAAGCGAGATCTGATGATTGTGGTTTATAGGTAATGGGGGGGGGGATTCATTGCCGCACTCAAATTTGACTTTGACCCCCAAATTTAAGGTCATCCATTTGCTATCTCGAAAACTATTAAAGATAGAGAAAAATTTCTGATTGTTACCTTGTAGAGCAACACTACATTAGTCTAAAAGCAATTTTTAATCACACCCTTCCCCTGCAATTCAAATTTGTTAGAAATCTCAGCCAACCTGGCCAGCCCGACTTGACCTTGAGTGACTCTTTCTCGCCCATTTTCTCAAAATCTTTCAAGGGGAAGGGTGTGATTAAAAATTGTTTTTAGACTAATGTGGTGTTGCTCTACAGGGTAGCAATCGGAAAATTTTCTCTATCTTTAATAGTTTTCGAGATAGCTATCAAATGGATGACCTTAAATTTGGGGGTCAAAGTCAAATTTAGTGCGGCAATGAATTCCCCCCACCTCCTATTACCTATAAACCACACTCATCAGATCTCGCCTATCTGGCAGCTTTGAGATATCTGCCATGTTACCAGACTTTGGACACTCTGTATATTGCTGACTAGTTTTAAAATTTCAAACGAAAAGTCTGTCAGAAAACTTGATTATTGCGAATATTATTAGAAACATTGTCAATTTTTACGTTAATGTACGAATCCAATGTTTCATAATTACATCAGACGGATCTTAACATCTGAAGAAGTGCGAAAATTGCATATCAAAAAAACCCCATGAACATACAAATTACATTTTTTATTGTATGCACTATTTTTTTTATAAATTTATTTGTCAAACGATAAAGTGGGCTGCTACAATAATAAAATGCTTTTATAGAGTACTTTTTAAACTTTTAAAAAAATGCCAAAACACATTTGCTAATAATGCTAATAATCCAATTCGTAAACAATTAAAAATTGGTAATGATAATAATGAAAAAAAAAATGGAACATAATAATTTTTTCCCATTAATATCATTACCTTACGCTTGGAGCATTAAACTCAGTTTTCATTTATTAATTTCCTAATAAAAAAACTCTTTTACCAAAATAACTAATCATATAGTCAAACTGAATTTTCTCTTAGATTAAATTCGACATCTATTCAGATTGCTGATAAGAAAATCTTATTTAAAACTAATGATTCATTTCAAATTTGTCAAAATGATTCATAACGAATTCGTTGTTTTTTTGCGTGCTCATTCATTAAATTGTTAGCTACTCTTTTACTTTTTTATTTCACAGATCCTTGATAATATTTTCCGTATTTTCAATTCCCCTTTTTGGCATGGTTTGAATTCAGTTTCAAAAGCCTGTCATGAAACAAATCTAATCACTACAAACGATTACAGCGATCTGACAAGTGAAACTTAAAACTGCTCACAATGGAGGACAAAAAAGGAGAGTGAAATTTACAGTGAACATAAAGAGAACCGGTTGAAAGTAAACTAGCTCAAAAAAAACGAAATAACGTTCTACATGTTATTAAAATGTAGGTAGGGAGTCCGTCCTATGAACTTGATTGACAAACCTTCCAGAGTGTACTCCTTCCCTATTTATTTGCTAAACTAAAAATGACAGGATGATAAATTTGCTGCTTTAAGAAAATAAATATGCTAAAATAAACGCTTTGCTGTTTGAGAATTATTTGAAATTCATATCAAAGGATTTCACTATTAAAAAAGTCTGTCCCTTTTAACTGCATACGATTTCATAAGGAATGGTTGAACAAGACTTCACAAGTAATAATTTTCTAGTTAAAAATAATCTGATCCAAGAGGTAGATCTAAGTATTTACTGTTAAAAAAATAACTCCTGAAGAAACCGCCTCTCGACCGAACTTTTCAAAATGGTTATAAATTCTCCTTCACCTATCCTTGATAAACATCAACGTTTTATCAATAGCTTTTAAGTGTTCAAAATAGAGCAGCAAGAAAAATGCGGGCGGCCTTTCACAATGGTCAATGACAGTTTCCATATATTTCTCCACTTTTATTCTACTGATCCCTTTTCGACTGTTCAATCAAGAATTTTTCTTATCTGAAAATGAGAATTACAAAAATGACTTATTAATAATTAAAAAGCATGAAAAATGGTTGACACGCATTACATTATCTCTCGGTCGACTCCCCGATTTAATATCGATCTCGTTGAGAATAACGATCTAAGGGGTCACCATTTGTGGTTTTCATGTAAAGGATGTTTGCCTTTGCGATCGCGACTCCTCTATTCTTTAAATGAGAACATAATTTTAAAAAGCTCTCGCAAGATTATTTTGACAGATATCAGCAGACAGAAAAAAAGCGTAACAGTATTAGAGTTGGCTCTTGCCAACGGTGTAATTTACATATCAGATTACTTAAAAAGTTCATGGGTATTTTCAGTGTACATTTACACTCTCATAACTTATAAAGAGGTTCAATTTATTCACCAAAATAATCTCCGTCACAGCTAATAACATGTCTCCAACTGATGGGTAATGTATAAATCCCAAGTTAAAGGTAGAAATATTTTGTTTAGGAGGTGAAAAAGTCTTGCAACTCTAGTTCGAAGGCATGACAATTTCAAAACTATCGCGTGCGAACAGGATTATCCAATGATCTAAACAGGTGATAATCTGTGGGAAAGATATCAAGTGGTACGGAGGATGAGGAAAAGCAGCCCATCTAGGATCCATAATCTTTGAACGGGTGTGTACAGTTCTGTGCGATCTTCCATTATCCTGTAGCAGTAGGGGACCTTTTCAATTGATCAATGCAAGTTGTTGTTGGAAGAGTTTCTGATGAGCCCGTTGGAGCACATCGCAATACACTTGTGCTGTGGTGGTTTTAACTTTATCTACGACCTCAAAGTGCACTACTCCAAATGTTGTCCAGAGAGCACTTAGCAACATTTTCTTTGGGATCTTTCTAGGAAGTTTCCCTTGTATTAACCATTGGTAGAAGCGCTGGACATTATTGTAGAGGACCCATTTATCATCATATGTAATAATTCGGTTCAGCAGTGGCTCCCTGTGATGACTTTGGATGAGGGAAGAGCAAGTGGTCAGGGTTTGCACTTTATTCGCTGCTGAGAAGCTTGGGGAACCCATTTATTCAATATTTTTTAAATCTTCCCTGTATGCGAAGATGGCTAATTTGTGACAGGGTTAGCATGGAGTACATTTAATGAGTGCCTGCATTTGATCATTTTGATTGTTGAGCGGTCGTCCAGAGGGGAAGTTATCTTCAAAGATTCATTTTCATCCCGGAATTTCCAAAAACAAAAACGGAGGTTTTTTTCCTTGTTGATAAGGCATTTTGTCCATACGCTTGACATACATTTCGGCATGCCTCACTTGCATTGTGACCTAGTTTGAATTCAAAAAGCAATGGTGCTCGAATTTTAACTTCAGTAGTCACCATCGTAGACTCTCATTCACTCTTGCTACTAAGATAAAATAAGTTATTTAAGACTTTTCTCAAGGGAAAAACTGCGAAGATTCAATTCATGTAGGAGAGTGTCATTTCTGTTATGGGATTCAGGTGCTGTTCATTGTCAAAGGACTGGATGCAGAAACACATAAGAATTTTATAAATGACCTGATATACTGATGATTAAAATTCGAATTTGTAAATAATGTCTAAAATTATCGGTACACTTAATATCGTCATTGCGTAAATGATTAGAGCTCCTCCTTCAAGTAGCTAAGTCTGATATTTTTTAAATTATAGTTTGGGATACACACAAAGCGTGTTAACTTGAAAACTAATTTGCATTAAATGATACCCGAAAAATTCGTCCATGGCGAACAGTAACTGGTAAATGATAGAAGCAAAAATGAAAGCAGGGGAATAGTAATAATTTCATGAACTGATTAAAGCACTGCAGGATTTTCTGAGTTTGTGTAAATTTTAAAAAGTGTGAAAAATAAAGATACAAACAATTCTCTTTCAGTAAGGTTTGCTTGAAAAAATGCTATTTTAAATGCATAATAAAAATTTAAAAATAAATAAGGGAATACTCCTCCATTATTTACACTTGATTACCAGTTATTATAAACGATTTTCCAGTTAATAATCAAAATTTTGTTAATAAAATACATTTAATCTATCAGTCTATTTTCTTTTTATTTTATTTTTAAAAGTTTTAAATGTTTAACAGTTTATGCATCTTTTATCATAAAGTCTTTTTTTTTCATCATGCATTCTATCTTGAAATACAGTATTTTTTTTTTTTTTTTTTTTTGTATAAGCAGATGCTCCTCCTGTAACCCGGTTTTCCTTCCCGAAAGGAAACCTATGTAAATAGAAACAAAATATTTCCTTCACCTTTATCTATACACGTTTTAATAAATGTGTAAACGAATAACGGATATTATAGTACAGTAATCCTAATCTAAAGTTCAGCATGCACTATGACAATTTCGGAAATTCACACAAGAATCTCCAATTACTGTATCATTGAATTATCTTGATGGGGAAGGGGGAAGGGGAAGAGGATTGTCCCAGGACTAGAAGCTTTAGGATAAATGGCAGGCCTAGCTTGAGGCCACATTCCCCTTTCATCCAAAAGAAGCTTTATAAAGGCACCTAATTATCTGAATTAGCACGTATTAATAAAAAGTTAAATAATATTATGACAGTTCATTTTTTGTGGCCTCTGATTAAGAAAGAGACATCAGAAGATAGAGTAATAATTATTAAAACGCATTAAAATCACGGAAAACAACTACTTTTTTTTAAATAAATAAATCCAGTAAACCATTATTAAACATTTATTTAAATAATTGATTTTCATATGAAGTTCCCATTTATGCTCTTTGAAATTCAATAAAAAAGTATTTTCCAACAATACAAGACCATCCGAATCAGTCTAATAATTTATTTCACAAGCTGAACGTAAGTTAAATTTAGGGTGAATCGGAATTGAATTTAAGATAAAAAAAACTCTGAGAAAAAAAAAGTAAGATATGAATTTGAATGTCCGAATATATTGTCGTGGATACAAAATAAATTAATAAAGTTAAACTAAGGAATTGAAAATCTGAAAAAAAAGGAAAACTTCTCATCTGTAAGAAAGAATAAATATGTATACCAGATATATTTTGAAGGCTCTACTTCTATTCTCAACAACAATTCTAAAAAATTATGATAATAAAAATTAAGGCATTTCATTTCTGAGAAGAGAAAATAATATTTCAGATCTTGTTCTTTTTTGTGGATTAGAGATTTTCCCTTTCTTTAGATGAAAATATGTAAGTGGTATGATCTCATGGGAGAGATTAGAAAATGGGTTCAACACAATTTTATTTAAGAATAAATCATAAGATGTTTAGTGAGAGATTTATTATACGCCAACCTCAGCTGTTCCTGGTTCGAATCCAGGCTGCAGAATTTTCTTTCTTATTTTTCATCAACAATTTTATTTATCATTAAACTGTATGTTGCTTATATTTCTGTAATAAATGATTCAATAGATTTTTAATTGAACTTTAATTTAATTTCATTTTATAATGAAGAATTTATTCTGCATGCAAGATACATAAATTTGACGCAATGGGCACCACTTAATATATTCACTTCGGGACCAAGCCAAACTGATAACAATAACCAAAGCTGAAATAAAGAGGCGTTGTTGGACTTTACAAGACTACAGAACCTTTATTGCATACTACACCTGTACATGCTACAGTAAAAAAGAAGTTAAACAATCATTAATTAAGAATTAAACAAAAAAATTGTGTAATATTGCTTCCTACTGGTTAGGCCGGTGGAAAATAGGAGGCTAGCCTGAGTAATTTCTAAACCATTTAAGCCATCAAAATAATGATTAGCTTTATTTGTCCTTCTCTTTTATTCCTTTATACTCCATCAGAGTGGATCTGGTTTGGAGCAATTTTCAAGTCCTGAGAAAAATTCAACATAAATGTTCCAGCCTCAACTATTTTTTAACTAAATGTTCAACAAGCATCACACGACAACCTAACAGAGTTTAGGGTAGATTGTATTATTAACATATCATTATTTAATGTTTTGCTTAGTATTTTTTTTCATAGGATTTCTGTGTCGTCTTTATTTTCTGATTTTAATTTTACTTCTTTTAAAGGACGTATACGGTGTTTGTCTTAAATCCTGCTATTAGCTGGAAATCATCTCTCAGTTTAATCCTGTTAATAAACTACTTCAAAAATTATCTCGATCATTTCAGTGACATAGACCTATCTTCTGCTGAGAGTCTGCATGCATATGCATTTATTTTCTTAGGTTTAAATTTTTATTTTCCTTTGTTTTTTGTTTTTTTTCTTTTTTCTTTTTTTTTCTTTCTCATCCTTTTATTAACTTTTTTATGTGTTTTTCATCAACCCCGTTTTGGGCACTTGCCTGTTGGGGGACAACTTTAGGGTTTGACCTTTACGACCATCAGGAGGTCATATCCCTTATTGTTGTTACATTATTATTATTATTATTATTATTATTATTATTATTATTATTATTATTATTATAATCTATAATAATAATAATATAGATGGTAATATCTGAAATTTTCACTATCTCCAGTTGTATCTGCACTTAAAAATACATTTATAGTGCCAGCACGAAAGAAAAAGGAAACTGGCGCATGTGTAAATGAATAAAACTCGTTCCACCAATCAGAAACGGACAGGAATCAGGGCATTACTTACTACTGATGCCAGGAATAAGTAATACCTCATTTCCAGTCCGTTTCTGATTGGTTGAACGACTTTTATTCATTTACATGTGTGCCAGTTTCCTTTTTCTTTCGTACCGGGCCCTATAATTTCCTACCTGATTAAATAATTAATTCAGTCAACATTATCATTTCTAGATAGCCTAATTGCCAAATTTATGAAATTTCGTTTATGAAATTATCCAATTCAGATAAGTATAGCAAAGATAAAATGGTAATTTAACAATACTGCCAATATTGTTCTCAGTATTGTCATGAATTCAAATAAATAAACCATTAAGGAATGACATAACCAAGTACCGAAAGGCTGAACTAAACCATTCGCGGAACCATATTTTTCAGCTGCCCTATGATAACACTGAAAGTTTCTAATGGACCATAATGATACCATTAAACCATGTACCTTTGAACCAATTTGGATTATCATTAATTTTACATTATATTCATTCACGACACATGATTCCAAGTTGTTTGATGTATTACATGCCATATCTTAGCATTGAAAGTTCCAATGAACTATAATGGTTCCACTAAACCAGGTGCCTTTGAACCAATTTTGACTATCATTAATTTTATATTATATTCATTCATGATACGTCATTCCGAGTGGTTTGATATACTGCATGCCATATCTTTTCATTGAAAATTTTTCAGGGTGTCATAAGGGTACAATTAGAGCACATGCCATTGTATCTATTAGGCCAATCCTCATAACAGTTCATTCGCGGAACCATATTTATCATTTGACGAAAATAGTAATTAATAACCACTTATAGCACGTCGTTACGATTTGTTTGATGTATTACTTATTATATCTTTCCATTGAAAATTGCTAGGTGGGAAAATAGAGGTACCATTTGTGTACGTGCCAATGAACCAATTCAGATAATATTTGTGATTGATACGTGTCATGAACCATATTAATCGACTGACAAAAACAGATTTCGAAACTCTTTCATAGCCTCGAAGAAGTTAGAGTTACGGACGAACAGACAGACACGTTTCCCCACACTGACAGCATAAAGCACATTTTTATTTCTGTTCATATCTCACTTGTTCAAATTCGGACCCATGTTCATATGAACTTTTTTGCTTAGAATCACACATATTATCTCCCCTAAAAGTTTGTACATTGAATTTTGAATCACCTGTCGATACTTAATAATTAGCAACTGTTGGGCCAAATCACTGTTGCCACATGTAGACAGAGAGTTACAAAATATTTTTTAATAGATTTCAGCCTTATTACTTTTCTGACACAGTGAGAGGAAAAAAAAATACTTAACGATAGATAAAAAGAACTTTTATTTTCAAAAACAAAGGGCTAAGAATGGCATTCTATATGCAAGAAGGATTTTGCACATATTTCATGTTACACATTTCTCCCAAAAATCTAAACATCTCCTTCTGCACCACACACTCATGCCATACCATTAACTCAACCCTTCCAACACAACCCCTTAAATTCAAAATTCCAGAGAAAACCGCCTGAATTGCACCATAAGTAATAAATTTTATATCAGATATTCTACTCGAATTTTTTAATAAGATATAAAGAGCAGAGTGCATCATTCAAAAGAAAAGATAATAAATCCACTACGCGAACCATCTTCTTGAAACAGGACTCTCATCCAACTCATTGAAGAAATTATGACCATCATGCATAATTCCAACGATCCCTTTAAAATCAAAATTTTAGAAATATTAAAATTTATAAAGCAGTCTTTTTCACACCAGATTTGTTATTAAATACCCAAAAAAACTTTGACGTTTTCCATTTTCTACCACCCATTTCTGATCTTTTATAAGTGTGTTGTCCATTGATTATATCTCATCTTATCAGAGTTGTAACTTCACCTATTGTTTGTTAATTTCTCTTTTTTTTTGCACATCAAATTCACTATAAACAACATCTTTATTTCAAATTTAATAAAACAGCTTCTTTACTGTATCATAACCAGGAAAAAGTCGGGTACAAAAAAGCGAAACCATGATACCCAGCATTTAGCACTTTTTGGTATGCACTGGCCTGAAAGATGCAAAATATGTATTGTAAAGCAAATATCTTTTTCATATTTCCTGTTCTTCCTACTGAAAAATTTTTCAAAAGATCAGTATCTCCCAAAAAGGCCAACTTTGTTAGTGTATATAAATTTATTATGATTACATATATAATTAATTGATGGGTCATCAATTGGGATATAGGTCTTGTGTATTATCTTTCAGTGAAACAGTTTTCAATGAAAGACGTTTAAGTACAGTCAACCAAAAGAAACAATCCACACGAGTTTAAACTTAATATTACATTTCATGCTAATGTGTTGTTTTAATAGCTTTTTTAATTATAATTATTTAAATTTATTAATCTTAATAATGTTAACTCTAAATATAATATTAAATTATTAAAAATAAATTATAATGAAACGGTAAAACTTAGAGTAAAATTCAAGTGTAGATTATTTCCCTTTGATGACTGTACATACTAAGGTGCTGGAAAAAAAACTTTAGAGCGGATAGAAAAAATAAATTCTGTTAGAGTATACTTTAACTACAGAGGGGTCCAAAAATGTATTCACCGTTTCTAATTCAATAATTTCAAAACAAAAGTTAAGCAACATATGCACGACTAGTGACACATGATCTTCACCCCCCAGCTGCTGCGACCATCATACAGCAGTCGTCAATCCATGTCCATCCAGGGACCCAACTTGTCAGCCTCTGGCCATACAGGATGGCTGCACTGGATTCTATTAAAATAAAATAAAAAATAAAAATAAATAAAAGACTTACACTTACTAATCTCATGCGGAAGTGTAGTGTAACTATGAAACTATGAAATTTGTCATGGTAGGTGGCGCTGGTGGTCGGTGGTGAACCAGAGAGTGCTTGAAAAATGGGGTGAGCCAGTCAAGTGTAAGGCACATCCTGAAGTGTGGAAAGTGCTCATTCCAAGACTGCTGCACGTGATGAATGAGGATGACCACTGCTGCACCTGATGATTGGTTTGAGCACATGCTTCCCGAGGGTAAGGAATTTGCAAGGGAGTAAGTGTGCCTGCGTGGTCATGACTACCAGTGATAGCTGTAGTACGGTGTGCCGTTCGGCACCGTTGGCGTTGTTTAGAAGCAGCTGGTGGTCATTTTGAACACTTATTACAACTCTCTCACAGTGCCAAAAATTATACCTGTAAGTCAAATTTGTAACAAGATATGGACTATCAAACAGTGAGAACATTTTTTTGGACACCTCTGTATTTCAGTTAGTGAAATCATAGACAAAATGCTATTGTTTGATTCATATTTGAAAATAAAATAAAATATACAACAATATATTTAAAAAGAACTTTCCAACTTTCCTGCTTTCAGGTTGGGAAAAAAGTTTAGATTCATCTGGTATTGCAAGACTTTACTGACTAAAACTAATTATATAAATTTATGCAAATGTGTATAGAGGGTTTTTCAGTGCATAAGCAATACAGTTTTGTGATTTACAGGGTGTACATAAAGTCTCTCTGCAGTGAAAAACAAAAGCAATAATCCAATAAATGGGAAAATATAGCACTTAATTTATGTTAGGAATCTACTACCTTATATTAAGTGGTGAAGGTACACAGAAGTTTACAGGAGATGTTGAAAGTGCCTTCCATCCATGTGCAGGCACAAGTCTACTCATCTGCACTTGTTTCGATGGGAATCGCCATTTTCCACTGCGAAGAGACTTTACAGATATGCTGTATTTATCTATATGCAAAATTCCCTGAGGAAAATATCTTTCAGAATATGAAAGAGTAAAAAATTATGGCTCTGAAACAATGGGAAAGAATGGAACTGAAATTTCAAAAGAAATTGGTTGCTCCAAAGCTGCAGTTAACATGTTTCTCCAAAATCCAAGAAATGATGAAAATTTCACAGAACAAGAAGACCAAACTCATTTTCTCATCGCCAAACATCAAGGATTAGAAGCCTGGCTTGCTTTCAACACCTATCAACTTCTCAGATTGTTGTAGAATTAAGTTTTCCCTGCAGTAGTAGAACTGTATTAAATGTTTACAGGCAATTTCCCAGCTGGGATTATGCTAAAATGAAAGCAAGACCACCACTGACGACTGCTCACCTTGAAGCATTTACTGTATGTCATTTGCCAACAAATACATCACGTTTAGTAAAAAATGGAATAACAAGGTATTCTCAGGTGAAAAGAAGCTCAATCTGGCTGGACCAGATGGATTCAAGTATTCATCATCATCATCACCATAACTATTTGCAATCCACTGCTGGATGAAGGTCTTCTGTAAGCGCTTCCATTCTTCTTTAGATTTCCAGTTCATTCTTCCTTATTTTGTAGAGCCACCATGCATGGGGCCATCCTCCTGGGCGTTTAAGGTCTCAAGGGTACCAATCCAGAATGACTGTGGCCCCATCTCATGTCTTGTCTTGTTTTTTAGCGATGTGATTAGCCCATTGCCATTTAGAATGTTTGATCAGTTAGATGACGCCAATCACCTTCGTTTGGCTTCTTATCCAGCTGTTGCATTTTTGATCTCTTCTTGTAATTCCCAGCATACATCTTTCCATGTCTTTGTGTCGTCCTCCTCAATTAAGTCCATGTTTCAGCTTCAAAGGTGAGTGTTGGTAAAACACACTACAGTAAAATTCAGTTACAACGTACCTCACTTTAACATACATTTCAAAATAATGTACAAATTTAAAATTCCCGGCCAAAATTTAGGTGTTTTAATGCTAAAAAGTTTCAGGTTCATGTACCTCACGTTAATGTACATTTCACATTAACAAACTAATTTTATGTTCTCTGGTTAAATTATCCCTTCATTATAACGTACATCGTTCGAATGCCTTACTCTGATTGGTCAATACCTTAAACAGCCCATGCAAAAGTTGCAAAAGGCAATGCATCAACCGCTTGTTATCAGAAAATCCTGCAAACCCCATTGTTTCAAAGGCGTTCTTTACCGTGTGTAAAAGAACAACTCCAAGGCATGGATGACCAGAGAAATTTTCGAGGCTAGTAAAATTTAATCCAGATATGGGCAGGAAAAAAAGAAAATAATGCTGTTGATAGACAATTGTTCGGCACATTTTGTAAATGTACGTTTAGACAACATTCGGTTAGAGCACCTTCTACCGAATTACACATCTACACTAAAACCATTGGACCAAGGCATCATTAAAAACATGAAAGACCATTTCCAGCAACATTTATTACAAAGACTTTACTTAATAAATGGCTGCTTATTGCAGAAGTTATAAATATCAAGGATGCAATTGAAATGCTTGCAAGTGCCTGGAATCATGTCCAACCAACAGTGATTACGAACTGTTGGCAGAAAGCCGGATTCTCCATTACAGAGAAGAAGAGACCCGAGGTGTACAAAATGAGAGCCAAACTCATGAAGATTTGTGGCAAAAAGTTGTCGCTGTTTTCAATGGGCCACCAGAGGTAAACTTCGAAGATTAGAACCAGAGGTAACACCCATCTCAACTTTTGTAGCAATGGAAACTTTTGCACAGGATATCGATGCACCAGACTCATTTCACTTTACTATGTCAGATATGGAGGATTTTTTGGGGAGGAAAGTTATGGAAAGAAAGTAGACGGTCATTATAGATTTTTTTTAAAAAATTAATCAACACTAATACTACATGTACATTATCCTGTATTTGTAATGAATAAGATAAAATGCTACACTTCAAGTATTCTTATGTTTTTCTGTGCACATACTGTACAGTGTACGTACATGCGTCGTTCAAACTCCCCCCCCCCCCCCCAGTTTCAGAATAACGTACACCTCGGATTAACGTAAAAAATTTCAGTTCCCTTGGAGTATGTTGTAACAGGATTTTATTGTAGTTGAAAACTTTTCGTTTCAAGCTTAGTGGCATGCTGCTCTTCAAGATAATGGTTTAGAAAGTAGTGGGACAAGATCCTCTGCACTGGCCCAGGGCATGTTGGAGGAAGTCCATCCGTAATCCCTGCTGTTCTAATTCATTCAGAATGTTGCCATCCACAGTGATCTCTTGTCCCAGGTAAATGTAGCTCTGTACTTCTTCAATCACAATGCTGCCTGCCATGATCTTCTGTTTTGGAGCAAATGCATTGAACATAACTTTTGGCTTGTGTTATGTTTAGGGTTGCAAATGGGTTCTACTCATAACTAGGGGATGACTCTCTAATTGCCTTCAAGGACTTAAAGGAAACAACTAGGAGTAGAAGCCTAATGTCCAATCTGTACCAGCCTGTTAGTAATCATGCCCTGTGCATGGTGAACAGACGCGGATGGGCTTCCTCCAACATGCCCTGGGCCAGTGCAGAGGATCTTGTCCCACTACTTTCTAAACTCTTAACATGATTACCTGTCAAAATCAGCCATGGCCCTCAGTTTCTGGCAGTCAGATTGTCCCTGGTTATGGTGGCAACCAGTGAGATATGAAGAACCAGCGAGGGTGTTAAAAATATCCGGTTTGGACCTGGCCACCACAAGAAACTGACCCTGGCTACTTATAACGGACATTCCCTTTCCTCCAAGAGTCGTCTGCAAGAATTAGAAGAAGAAATGGATAGGATCAACTGGGATATCATTAGACTATGCGAAGTAAGAAGAAAAGGTGAAGATAAAATAGAGCTGAACAGTGGGCACATACTATACCACAGAAGAACAACCGATGGAAGAGTTAGTGGTGTTGGATTCTTTATTCATAAGAAATGGAAGGATCAAACCATTAAGCTTGATAGTGCCTCTGACAGAATTGCAAGACTGGTCATCCAAATGTCAAGAAGATACAAGATACAAATCATACAAGTCTATGCACCAACCACAAGCTACTCTGACGAGGAAGTTGATAACTTTTATGAAGAAGTTAGCAAGATGAACCAAACAGGAAATTGTTATCTGAAAGTCATCATGGGCCACTTTAACGCCTGTGTCCGAGATAAAAAGAAAGGAGAAAGTTTCATTGGTAGTCATGGATATGGCACAAGAAATGAAAGTGGAAACAGACTGGTGGAATTTGCAGAGTACATCCAACTGTATCTCATGAATTTCTTTTTCAAGAAAAAACCTCAGCATAAATGGACTTGGAAAAGCCCAAATGCAGCAACTAGTGAAAAAGATTACATTCTGGTAAATAGAAAGCACTTGATCCAGGAAGTGACCACAGAATGGCAAGATGCAAGCTTGTTCTAAACATAAGAACAGAAATATGAAAACTTTTCAAGAACACAAAGAAGATCATCCACATTGCACGTCCTCAGGAATGCAGAACGGAATTCCAGCTAGAATTGCGAAATCGCTTTGAAACTTTACAGAGAGCATTCAGGAAGATGACATTACAGATATTAACAGAGTAACTAACTAAACACTAAAAAGAAGCAGCAGAAGAAGTAGCTTGAGAACAAGTTTCCAAACCACAGACGAAAATCTCAGAAGAAACGAGGAAATTAATGAAGAAACAAAGAGAAATGAAGCCAAAAAGAGAAGATACAAAATCAACAACAGAATATGCAGAGCTTTGCAAGACAATACGGAAACACATCTTAGAAGATGTTCATAAGTTCATCTGAAATCTTGTCAAGAAGGCTATTGAAGATAACAAGAGTTTGAAAACTGCAAAGAGAAAGCTCTGCAATGGAAGCAGGGGAATATTTGCAATCAAGAGTGCAAATGGCACAATCACGAATAATGGAAGTGAAATCATTGTGAGGTTGATAATGATGTAAGAAGAGCAGACCAACTGAAAGGAAAAGATGAAGTGTCACCAGTTAAGGAAGGTGAAGCTGACAAAGCTATTAAATCCATGAAGAAAGGAAACTGCCCTGGAGAAGATGGAATTACAATTGACCTCCAATTGTTGAATTAAGGATGCAGGAGAAGAATTCAACAAGTTACTAGAAGGGGTTTTCACTAAATGCCTTGAGACGTCAGATGTACCAGATGATTGGAATAATGCAATCATGGTTCTGTTTTTTAAAAAAAAAAAGAGAAAATATCCAAAACTATAACCCTATCAGCCTTTTGTCAGTTGTTTACAAGATCTTCAGTAAAGTCCTGACAAACAGGCCTGATTCAGCATTAGACTCGGCACAACCATGAGAACAAGCGGGCTTTCGAAGCAGATAAGAGCACAATTGACCACCCTTCAATTATTAGAGAACTTATCGAACGCCACATCTAATATGAAGTACCACTTTGCTTCGCCTTCATCGACTTTGAGAAAGCTTTCGGCTCAGTGTTCACACCTGCTGTAGTGAAACTTTGGAAAGAACAGGAATAGCCGGAAGTTATATTAGTATTCTCCAGAAGATTTTTAGTAAAGTGACTGCAACCATTCATTTGGATAAAGGAAAAGCAAGGATCAAGCTTGGAAAGGGAGTAAGACAAGGAGACACCATCTCACCAAAACTCTTCACAGTACTTTTAGAGGAAGTCTTCAAGGAACTAAACAGGACAAAGAAAGGACTTAAAATAAACGGTGAATTCCTTAACCATCTTCGTTTTGCCGATGACATTGTTATCACCAGTAGTAGTCCTTCTGAATTGGAGGAAATGTTACAAGAACTAGCAGAGGATCCAAGTATTACTGTCATTATATTCACGATGAAAACACATTCTTTTCCAAAATGCAATTTGGAGATGGCTCCATGATGATTAGGGTGTGTTTGCATCAGGTGGAAGCACACCAATTGTGTTTATATCATATTGAATGAATTCCCCTGCTTATCAAGATGTTTGACCAATTTATATTAATTTTTATTAATTCCTCCTAATGGTGGCATCTGGCCAAAACATATCTAAAAATAAATAAATTTCAACAGGTGTTACATACCAAGTCCTTCAATGAAAACTCTTTGGTGGTTTTGACTGTGCTAACTCCAATGAACCTAAATTTGGTTATATTTCTAATTTGCTAATGTAACAAAATTCAAAGAAAATTACCATAAATTATGTTTATTTTCTCTTAATTACCATAAGCCTAAGGCCCTTTGCACACTAAGCAACTGAAAAGAAACCAAACTGATTAGAAACTCAAATCACCAACCAGTTACCAACTATGAATCGCACACGACGCTACTGAAAGTTTATGAAATTCAGTGATTATCATGCTCGCGTTTGCCCGCAGGACACATGCAAAATCATTTCCAGATTATCACGGCTTGTAATAACATTGTGTTTAAATTATAATTTTATTATTGTGATTAAAGCTATTCGCTAGATTCAGCTCCTATAGATGGCACCACTTTTTGAGCCAGGATGGCTGGCCAAAACTGGTAGTTGTACATGCGGGGCAATTGGTTAATATTGTTTGAGATGTCTCTAGGTCTAACATTTTCGAATATTTAAGCCATTTAAAAGGTGATCACTGGGTGATCACTGGACGAAGGAGGGGAAGTCTTAAAAGCAAAATGTATGTTATCAGCTGTGGATTCACTAAAGAATAACTGTTGACTTTTGATAACTACATTCTGTTTGTCTTCACTGTTTAATAATTGGGAATGTAATAAAGTTTGTTTTTTTTTAATATTATTTTACATTTATTTCATGCCATAAGGCAACTATAATGCAAAGTGACAAGTAAACAAAAGCAAAAAAAGCAGCAGAATCTATGATAGGACTTAAAAAGTTAAACCAGTAGACTAAAAAAATGTTTAACAAGGAGACTCCACGTACTTGGAATAACAGATTTTGATAAAAAAAAAAAAAAAAAATGCTGCGATTAACCTTCACCAAATTAAACACCCGTGAAAAGACATGCACTTCTCAAAATTTTCCGAAAAAAAAAATTCATAAAGTTTGCTATAAATGCCTACACTTAATAAATGCCCGAATTGTAGCAAAGATTTTTATCACATTCAGATAGTTTAGTGATAAAACACAAAAATCTATTTTGCAATTACAGGTTCAAATCCAGTCTTCAAAAATTTTTTGCTTTTCGTAAATTTTGTTTAACCTATATGGATGAGAATGTCATTCATTTACTAAATGTATTTCCGATTTTCCAATTTGCTACTATCATGATTTTAATAAAATGCATATACGAATTATTATAATTAATGATCCACAGTGATAAATGAGCATTTAAAAAATTTTTATTTATCCACATACATGTATAATTATTTTTAAAAATTTTGCAACTTTTGGGATGACATTTTGTTCACACAAAGATTAAATAATTATTGCAGCATGTAGATACTATTAAAATTAATGCATCGTATTGGTATTTATAGTTTATCAATCACCCTTCAATAACATTTTCTAGGAGCAGAAGTTAACTATCACTCTGTCTTTAATTATATATAATAATTCTTACATGCATTTTATAAAAAAAAATGACGGTAGCAAATTGGAAAATCGGAAATATATTTAGTAAAAGAATTTCACATTTCCATACATGTTAAAAAAAATTTACGAAGAGAAAAAAAAAGTATCGAAGATGGGATTTGAACCTGTACCTGGAAAATAGAATTCTAGCGTTTTATCACTACACTAACTGAACGCAATATTGAAAACGGGAATAATGTTGTGAAACCTTTTTTGTTTATTACAACCATTATAATACAAGTAACGAGTTGTAATAAAGTTCTTATAGTTTGCGAATGACAAAAAACACTGAAATCATCAGCCAAAATTTATTTTCAAAAAATAATAAATACTTGTACTGTAAAATTATAAACAACTGTCCGCCAAAAATAGTGTAGCCAAAACAATAGCCTAATATAATTTTGACTTTGCATTTCTCCATTGGATGACTTTTATCATTGTTTTTATTATTTATTTTTATTTATATTTCTTTTAATTAAATGGAGTTTTTATTTATTTTTTAATTAATATATTTTATCACAACTCCTACTCTTATATAATAATATAATTTTTCTTGCCAGCTGATGACAAAAATGGCCCAGTCTGGCAGGAAGTAGCCCACTTTGTTCACACAATCTGTGACAGTGAAATTCAGTACTGAGTAGTTCTTACTAGTGTCGCACGGTGGCATGACAATAGCTGCATCTAGCGAATTGTTATTATCGTGTTAAAAATGTCTAGTGATTCAAGTGATGACGATATTATCCTTTATTATTAAAATAGAAAAAAGAAAAACTGGCAGAAGTAAAGGAGGTATCGGGTTCACCCCAACATTGAAATCTGTAAATATAAAATGCAGAACATTTGTTGTTGGAAGAGTTGTCTATTCCAAATTCAAGAATTCTAGATTAAGTTTAAGGATTGCTCTACCATTTTCACCGTTTCACGTGGCAGTTTACAAAGCAAACTAGAAACAAATTGCCAAGCAACCGTGCATGCCGAGTTGCGGATGACTCATCACCGACGTTGCAAACTGGTTACCAACTAGTAGTGCTGTGTGCCACTGCTAATTGAAATTAACGGGCGGCAACTATTTAGCAACTGATTGGCGATTTAAGTTTGTAACTAGTTTCTTTTTAGTCGTTTAGTGTGCGAAGGACCTTAACTTTGTCAGCTTAAAAAGGCCCTTCAAAATTTTAAAGATTTTTTTCTCAAATGCTAGTCTCCCGATTTCATTTCTTGTGGACATTTTGATTTCATTACTAATTATTACTGTATATACATATTACTATTGTTTTATTTCATTTATCTTTCTTAAATCCTTGGATATTACAAGGAGACAATGTTGATTTTTTCTTTGTTTATAGATTTTGCAATGAGTGACTTGTTTGTATCTTGTGTTGTTTTTTTACAATAGAGAATTGGATTATTATTTTAATAAAGACAAAAAAAAAAACAAAAAAGCTATATAATGATATATACAGGGTGATTTACATCGAATGTAAAATACTTAAAGGGGGTATTATAGAGGTTAAGACAAAACGTCCTATGAACATGGGTTCAAATATGAACGATAACTGAGATATGAACAGAAATAAAAATGCCGCCACCAAGATCAACAAGTTAATAACTCAGGTTCTGTAAAGCCTAGATTAATGCAATTTGGGGGAATAACAAGGTACATAAGACTGTGTATACCGTTAAAATTTGATTGAATTCCAACGAGAAGTTTCCGAGTTACACAATCAAAATTGTGACAAGTGCTAGTTAGTACTCACAAGTGAAGTTAGTACTTATGATGTTGAATGAGTAACTTGGAAACTTATTGTTAGAATTAGATCAAATTTTAAAGGTATACACAGTCTTATGTACTCTGTTATTCCTCCAAATTTCATTAATCTAGGCTTTACAGAATCTGAGTTATTAACTTGTTGATCTTGGTGGCGGCATTTTTATTTCTGTTCATATCTCAGTTATCGTTCATATTTGAACCCATGTTCATAGGACGTTTTGTGTTTATAATACCCCCTTTAAGTATTTTACATTCGATGTAAATCACCCTGTATATCTTTTAGCAACCCGAACCAAATAAGATATTTGTTGGATAATCCCAAGGACAAAGTATCGCACCTACAGAAGTCTAGAATCTATGAAGCCCACTGTTCCCATTGCCCAATGGTTTACAAAGGTCAAACGAAACGCAGTTTATCAACCAGGTTTAAAGAACACATAGACCACAGAAGATTCGGGAGAAGCAACCTATCCGCCATAGCAAAACACTCTATCGAGACTGGACATGATTTTTCTATCGATAATTTAAAATTGTTACATTCAATAAATAAAAAACACCTGCTGGACGCTTTTGAAAGTATGGCCATACAAAAAACCAATAATAATTAACTACTAAATTCAGACTCAGGTCCCATTGGCGACTCAGCATTAATCCAATGGTGGACCCAACTGCCCAATCATTAATTTGTCACCTTTTGGGGTAATTTCTCTGATTGGCCTAAAACCATGGTCTTTTCGCTATATATATTCAGTTTTTCCGCCTTCAAGTCAGTTCACTCGGTTCCCCCTAGTGTACTCCTTGGTCCCTGCTGAATGATGATAGCCTTGCTGTCAAAAAGCGCTTCCAGGTTCAGGTTGTATTTTTCCTTAATTTTTGTTGTGGTGAAAGAGTTTTTTATTTCTTTTATTTACTATTATCCACATACTTCTTTTTTCCTTTTTTGTCATATTAGTACACATTCTGTTTACTTTTGTGCCTTTATTCTGGAAAATTTTTCATATATAATGATAATTTATATATCTAGTGTAGTTTGTAACAATATAAAACCATTTGAAGTAGAATTTTTTCCCTTTTATTTTTACTTTTGAAGTAACAAAAAACCATATTACATTAGCCCACATTAAAATGACAAATGAACCCGGAAAAAAAAGCTTTTTTTTTTTAAATCACAACTATGATCATCTTCAGTAGGACATCTAAAATAAACTAGAGAGGAACCAAAGAATAGAAAACAGAACTAACAAGTTCATTCCTCCCCTATGTCATCTGAATAACCAGCTCTAATTGGTCTATTTTTTTTTGTGAATGACACTCTTCTATAATGCCTAGTTTACACAGTGCAAGCTGCTGAACTGTCCAGTAGAGAGTAGCTCGCCGTAAGTACTCGCATGAAAAAATTGACAGTAGCTGGATGCGTACAAATGATGCGAGCTACGTGCGAGCAACTGACCTGTGATGACCTTGGTGGGATGGGCGAGTGGCGAGTAAAAACAAAAAAGTTTGAAGTAGCTCGCACGCCATCTGCTGACCTCCTCGCACATAACAGTAACTTGCATAAGCTGTTCACACAAAGACAGCAACTGTAATGCAGTAATTTGCACACTGCACTCGCACTATGTAAACTAGGCATTAGACTGAACAAATGGGAAACTGATTATCCCTCTATCTAGGCTCATCAGTAGCTCTGGGTAGACTTGGCTAATCTTCAAACTTTCAGCATCAATTTATTGTGGACTATGAGGTAATTATTTTTTTATTTTTTTACCTGAAGTAATAATAAAATAACAAAGCAACATTAAACATACAGATACAAAGATTTTTGGTAAATAACAGATGATTCTGATTTACACATATAACAACATTTACTCATATTTTATTTATTTATTTCATTACACCTTCAATTTTTTTTAGCATTCTTATAAATACAGTGTATTGTCATTTAGAGTCATTCTGCTCATTAAATATGTACAAACTACACTGTTTATTTTTTAAATGGATTTTGGGCATACCTTTTTTTTTTTTTAATTCCTCATATACTCTTAACTGTGTTTAGATTAACTGAATCAGTATTATTTCTAGTGCATGAAAGTTCTTTATAAAGCTCCTTACTTTAGATATTATTTTAATTAAGTGATTATAAACAATGGCTATTACCTGTACTGCAAGAGAAACATTATTATTTGCACGTTTCAAAGATTCTGTAGCTGCCTCCATGGGAAAACCCATTGACAGCAACATATTATACATGTCAACATTGAGCCTGAAATTAAATATTCAAAATTTAAGACACAATTGAAGCTCTATTATCTGGACTAAATTTGACCAGATATGGTCCATATAATCAAAAGTCTAGAATACAATATTAAATAAATAAAAGAAGTTTATACATGTGCATGAATAAGGAAAAATTTATCAAAAACATAAAACGTACACTGAAATAATTTGCACTCATTAAACAGCAAAAATATAAATAATAATATACAGAAAGTTGATTATGAGCTATAGTAACAATTTGGAGGGGAAAGTTTACGAAGAAAACCCCTAACATTTCTCTAATGTTACAAATCTTTGTTAATTATTTTATTTATGGTAGGCCTGCGAAGTTCTTATAATGTTTGCGATCCCTCTTTGGGTTGCTGGATTTTCACACTGGAAAAGCTGCTTGACCTTTTAAATGACCTATGGTGTTCGGTTTGTGTCGATTCGAGGATTTTGCTGTTTCTGACCAGTTGGAATTAATCCTTCCCAGGTTTTTCCTTTTCCATTCAGTACTGTCGATATTCCCTTCTTTGAAACAGAAAAACTTCACATTTTACACGTGTTAATTATAGCACGATAGCTGTAATTAGTGTTGCAAAGGGCAGTAATGTACCCTTCCCAGTAAGATTTGATTTTTGGAGACTTTTTTCATGACATTTACATCTTTCAAATAAAACACAACAATGCAGATGTAATAGCATCATTTCACGTGTGTTTTGTCATGCACACGTGCACGTGACCCACAGCATTCATGCAATAAATCATTACCAAAGATCATAATCAATCCTCTGTATTTATTAAAAATATTTCAAATAACAGACAACAATCATTAGGAACTTGAAAGTTCTACATTAGGACTTAGTAATTTCACAGTTAAAAAACATTAGTCAAGCCCAGGGAAGTAGTGGTTGGGTCGTAAAATAAAGAGTATTCCTTCACATATAATATGAGGCATGTTTTTTAAGCAAGTACCATTTTGATATAAAAACAAGGACGACAATTTTTTTTAACAACTCAATTTTTCTATGAAGGTTGAACCTTAATTTGCTTTTCAACACAATTTCTACCTGTATTATAAACATGTTATGAACTTATAATTAAAAGCATCAACGTATACACTTTACCTATAACACGTGCTCAAAACGTGCCTTTTGAATCCGAATACAAGCACGACACCAACGAATCAATGAATCATGGGAAGAGCAGTAGTAAGTGTATACATGAAGTTACCATTAAAAATGCAAATTACAGTCCATTAACAACTGACAGTTACTTGTTTGTTGACATCAATATTCATGAACAGTTACTCCAATGGATAACTGATACAGCCATTCATAAGGTCCGTCTCAAAAGTATAGAGACTTTCATAAATTAAAGAAAACTTTCCATACGAAGATGTCAAATGAAAACAAAAAATATACACATTTTACTCGCATACTAAATAACATAATCCTAGAATTTCAGCAGAAATTTATTTTTCGTTCATTGAAAAAAAAACAAAACAAATCAACATTTTATTACAAAAAAAGGTGTCTCAAAAGTATAGAGACTCCCCTCGAAAGAGAGTCGGTATGGACCAATACGCAAATGTTTTAAAGCAAATGTTAAAGTTTTACATTAAATCGGTTATTTAAACTGTATGTGAATGAATGAAATTGTCAATTTTAAAAATGCCACGTGGAAGAGACCTCACTCAAGATGAGATCAGTGAAATTTGGCTGCTGAGGGTCTCAGGCAGTACAATTCAACAAATATGCAAGAAAATTGGAAGATCCAAATCTGTGGTCCACAAAGTAATTTCAGAACAACGAATATTTACAGCGCAGAAGAGGGAAGGACGACCAAAAGTGACCAGCGATCGAGATGATCGCAGAATCATTCACCTGGCTACCACTGGAAAACTGTCACTGAGAGAGATATCACATGAACTCATGTGCAATGTATCCAAAGACACTGTTCACCGACAGATCAAAGCTGGTGGCAACTTAGTGTACTGTAAAAAACAGAAACAACCACCGCTGACACACCAGCACAAGATTGCACGATTGCAGTGGGCCAAGGAGCATATGTCCTGGACTGATGAATGGCTTCAAGTGATTTTTTCCGATGAAAACAAGTGGAATTTAGATGGGCCGGACAGTAATGCTTACTACTGGCATGATATGAGATGAGAACCGGAGGCATTTTACAGCAGACAACAAGGAGGTGGAGGTGTGATGGTTTGGGGAGGGTTTTGCGTTCAATGGTACTACGAGTTTAGCGATTCTTTCTGGAAGGCAAAATTCTCTGAAATATCAAGAGACTTTAAGTTGTCATTTGTTGCCATTTCTGCAGAATCTGGTTGGAGAAAAAGGCATTTTCCAACAAGACAATGCCAGCATTCATAGATCACAGGCAACAAAGGAATGGTTCGATGCAAACAATTTAACCGTCATGAAGTGGCCAGCGAGAAGCCCCGATTTAAACCCAATAGAAAATCTATGGGGCATCATGACACGCACTGTTTATGCAAATAGGCGACAGTTTTTGACTGCTGTGGAGTTGCAGGATGCAATTGAGACATGCTGGTACAATCTATCACCAGATCTGCTTCAACACCTAATCACATCGATGAAAGATCGTGTATTTAAACTAATCTTGTGTAATGGGAACAGTATTTAGTTTTAAAAGCAAGTTTTCTTGGCAAGTCTCTATACTTTTGAGACACCTTTTTTGTAATAAAATGTTGAGTTGTTTTTTTTTTTTTCAATGAACGAAAAATAAATTTCTCCTGAAATTCTAGGATTATGTTACTTAGTATGCGAAATGTATATATTTTTTGTTTTCAAGTGATATCCTCGTATGGAAAGTTTTCTTTAATTTACGAAAGTCTCTATACTTTTGAGACGGACCTTATTCACAATAACAATGCCATAGTTGGTTTTTATGATTCGATGATTTGCAATTGTATTCATGCTCAAGGAGCAGTTGCTTAATTTTGAGCACTTGTTGTTGCACTTGTTGTACTAAAATAGTATATTCTTTTATGCTTTTAAATTAAAAGTTAATTATATGTTCATAACATGTGGTTTGTTTATCTATTTGCAATTACACTTAATAAAACATTGATCTGTTATAATTCTATACCTAATTGGAATATGTCCATATGACTCAACCTTACTTCCCCAACAAAATTCCAAAGTTTGTTACACTCTTTCTTGAATAACAGAAGAGAAAAGGTTATAACAGGTGTCATAATATTTAATTCCATTCAGAACTGTATTTAATTTATTGAAATTCATAACAGAGTACATGCACAGATTAATAAATTTATAAGAAAGATAAATTATTTTACCAATCTCCATTGAATGTCTTCCCCAATTTCCTTGAGAGGTGTCTCTTGATCTTCTCCTCTTCTTCTCTCCTCATCCTTTGTTTTTTTTCCTTTAAAAAAATTTAGAAATCCATATTAAAAAACAAAGAATATTTTTCCTTTATACATTTAATAGCAAAATATCTAATAAAATAAGATGATAAACCAAAGGCTCCTCATTAACAATCTGACATTAGATGCAAAATATATCTAAAGCAGATTTCCGTAATTTGATGGCATTATTTAAATTAAAACCATAAGGATTACAACTGCCAGTATTATTGATAAACATAATGCATTTAAAATTACTTCAATATATGAGGCGTATTCAAAAAATAACAAACCTTAATTTTTCTCGCGGAAACGAATAAGACATGGGAACCCTCTTTCAGTGGGGATGTGAAGAGACATTCGCGAGAATGCGTGAATTTTTCCCTGTCTGCAGATGGCATTAGTCTCTGGTAATTGGTGTATGAGTGAGGCGTGCAGACTTTTTTGGTCAAACACAGCATTCTTGTGCTTTCTCAGCCTCTCTACTCACCTGACATGGCTCAGTGTGATTTTATTCCCCAGGTTGAAATTTCCGCTGAAAGGCACTTGATTTGAATCAACAAAGGATATTATGCAAAATGCGACAGCCCAGCTGAACACCATTCTGACAGATACGTCCCAGAAGCATTTTCAACAATGGCAGAACAGCTGGGAGAAGTGTGTCCATTATCAAGGGAACTACTACGAAGGAAATTAGAGCAAATGTCTTGTATATGAATAAATGTATTTTTGCTGACCAAAGTTTCGATACATTTTAAATCCACTTCATTTTTTTACAGTTTAAAAGTTCCTTCTTATTGAATGCAGGAAACAAAATCTTCAGTGATTTTTACTGTTATCTTAAATTTTCTTGCTGCTCTCATGTATTCTCACTAATTCAATACAAATTGAGATAATCCGAACACCTCTTGAAATTGATCTTGAAATTAAATTTGCGTCAAGGAAAAAATAAATAAAACCTGAAGATTTAAAGCAAACAGAATGTTTGTTTTTACAAAAGAATCACTGTGAACAAAAGCTACTATTATAGAATTCATTGGGGTCACTGTCTGTGATCAAAATCTGTGATCCTATAGCAGTGGGAAACTAATTCTGCCTAATGATGCAATAGCTGTGGCTGATGTACCCTCACATTATTATCTTAATACTATTTTCATGTTCAAAATTTGAGCCCACATACCCTTACAAAGCTTCCATTTCTTGTGCACTCAAAATTTTTCTTTTTTCTCAAAAATTATTTTGAATGTCGCCATTTCTTATTTTGCAAGCATCAATAGTAGCTTTAGGTGAGTAACATATTTCAATTTGGTGTGAAACTTTGAGATACAAATTCAGATGGCTTCCTTGTGAATATTTTAAATCTCCCCCCCCCCCCCCTTCAGATAATCCAAATTTTTCGAAATATGAACAGGGCTCAGACCCAATTAATTCAAATTTCTGGGGTTTTGCAGTGTATTGAAAATTATATCAAATGATCATTTAAATGGGACATCCTAAAAGTGTGCTGTCCATGCTTTACATAAAAACCACATGTTTATTTTCAAATGTACAGTCAAACCCCGTTAAATTTGTTCATATTATCCGGGAATGAAAGAACAGCATTCACTAGGGCGAGACCAGATAAACAATTTGTATCAAGCGAGAATTCGTATTAAGTGAATTCATAATAACGGGGCTCGACTAATTATTTATGTAATGTAACATTTCGGGAGAATGTAACATTTCCAGTCCATAGTTGCCAAATATCTGTGTGGCATTAGGTAGGAGGAGAATGTCTAACAAAATGTGTCTTCCCAACAGTGAGGTTTGGCAGTGGTAGCGTGATGACCTAATCTTGCTACTCATGGTTTGGTATTGATCCACTGATTGTGATTGATAGAATCACACATAAATAATGTTATCTGGACATCTTGGACACATACATATTTCCTCCAAGAAATGTGGCAGAAATTCAATGAAGTACTATTTTCCATCAGCAATATAATGAGCCTTGCCACAAAGCCTGATCTGTTATTATTTGATTTAAAGCATCAGCAAAGAGTACTTTCTTGGCCAGGCTTGGAGCTTCCACTACCTCTACCTCCTAAATGGTTGGGTTTATTGAAAATACACTGAGAAAAAAACATTTCTCCACTGTTGTGCATAATCTGAAAATACCGTTAAAATAAGGGTTTCCATTGGACATGTCAAATTTGACCTCCATATTCAAAAATGGCGTCGTTTTTTTTGGAAATGGAATATACATAAAAATGCCTCCTATAAAAGTACAATAATTCTTCCATTGAAAGTACTCTGTCAGATTTGTATTTTAGAAGTTAGCTATTGGTTCACTTTAGTTGAGACACCCTGTATAGTCTCAATGACTGTAAAGCAAGAACTTATTTGAGAGAAAAGGGGACAATGCAGGCAATAAATATTATTCCAAGTCAAACTTGTAACATCTATACAGTAGAATGTAATTGTCTAATTTTTTTCCATCTCGGAATAGAGAAATGCTAATGAAGAATTGAATGCATATTCATTATTACAATCTTCATCACAAAAATGAAGCAACTATTTAAAAAAAATTTGATTTTCTAATATGAATATCTATTTATAAAATTTTCATTTACATACTACAAATGAGAAAATAAACGTTTATTATTTTCTAATGAATTATTATAGTTATGATGGGTATCAAAGGCCATTTAATGTTGAAACATTAATAACATCTTAATGAAATCTAGTCTGTTCTTTTAATATATACTCCCCTTCCTTCCCATCTATTGTTTCCTTTAGATTTATTCTCATTTCTTACATAACATTTTGACCAGTTGCGCATCTCACCACTTAATATGTAATCTCGCTTTACATGTATTTTTCGCTTGGTCCTATCCCCTTGAAAGTTATTTCTAAGTAAATACGAGGTGCGATCAAAAAAGTTCCGGGACTAGTTCATTTAAAGAGAAAGTACTTTATTTAAATGTATTTACACAGTGTCCCCTTCAAAATAACCCCCTTGAAAGCTGATTTTTGAATGTTCGGGCTATAATTTACTGTATTTGTTGACTTGTATTGGCGAGATGCGCAACCAGTCCTGGAACTTTTTGATTGCACCTCATACAACCGTTTAATACTACGTTATCCTCTCAAATTCCGAATATTTATTTTCTTTGTCTCAAAAGTTATGAAATTCATTCCAAGAAAGCAAATTTTTGAGATGTTTATAGTGAAATCCTGGATGCAAGGCAGGATGCAATTACCTCATCTATTATTAATGGCATTATGGATTCTATTAAAACCATGATTGACCAATTGGTTCAGGATATGACTGGTAAGATTTCGGAATTAATTAATGCAGCGCAATCAACACTAACTAAACTTTTAACTCACATTGAAAATCCAATTTCACAAACATAGCAGGCTAACTTACAACAGATGCCTGCACAATCTGGACTCGAACCACATGGACAAATTGCAAATTCATCTTCACAAATTGATGAGAGTAATAGTATGCGTAGCTCGAATAAGACTTTTAATCACATGAATGTTAGTGAACAGGAACTGTCTGAGTCTCTTAATCATGTAACGTCAATTAATCCACCTCAAGAATGCCCAAAATTAAATACCCAACAACATATTTTGCCTGGCTATACTCTAAATAACTTAACCCAGCTGAATGACCAGAATTCAGGGTTAAATCAAACTGGTCCAACTTGGCATAATCAACAATCTAATGAATTAGAGAAGAAGACTGTTACATCTAATAGTAAACAAAGGAATATAATAATTACTGAAAATTGGGATTTACCCATAAGACAAAAAATGACAACGAGGCTATGTCTTGGAAATCTTGAAGATAGTCTGACGCCAACGTGTTTAGCGGAGAAATTAATTGTACAGGGTATTAAAGTCCTTGAATGTGGAAAATGGCAAACAAAAATAGGCAAAATCTCCCACTATTTCTTTCTGAGAATAAGTGAAACTGATAAAAATTAAAAGGTTGCATGATGGTCTATATCGCTGTGTAAATACTGAAGAAATAAAGGTCTGGAAATAGCGATATGGTAGCGGTTTTTAATTGTTCAACGCGTTTCGAGGAACAATTAAAAACCGCTACCATATCGCTATTTCCAGACCTTTATTTCTTCAGTATGATAAAAATTCTCAATGGCAAGATTTAAATTGGCCAAAAGGCCTTACAGTGCGCCAATTTCGTGGAAAAAGCCCTATTTTATTGGACAATCTTTATAGGCATCCTAACTATGTGAGGCCTCCCCAAGCAACAACAGCTAATTAAGTTCAACTTCCAGAGCTCACTAAACATTAAATCGTTATCAGTGGCTTATGCTAATGTAAGATCTATACTAAACAAGTTAGATGATATAGAGTTATGGCTAAGACTAATGATATTCAATTATGTGCACTAGTTGAGACCTGGCTCACTAGTGGTTGTGATTCTTCAGACATATGTCCCAATAATTATAACCTATGTCGATCAGATAGAACTACTAGAGGTGGGGGCGTCGCCCTCTTGGTTAAAGATGATATTGACGCCCATGTTATATCAAGTGAATCTTTATCAGGTCTTGATTACCTCATTGTGGAATGTAGTTTAATATCGATTAAATTTAGAATACTTGCTATCTACCGGCCTAATTATATTGATACGCAGGAAGTGGTAAATATATTACAACAACTGGACCCAAATATTGATCACTTAGTTTTGGGTGATTTTAATGTAGATTTTACTTGTAGTACTTTAGCACATCAGATTATACTTGATTCTACTGACTTTTTTCATCTTATCCCCGCAATTCATGAGCCTATCCGTGTGACCGCAACAACCAGTACATTGATAGATCAAATTTTCTATCCACGGCATTGGGTCATTCAAAATCTACAATTGGGCATATTGCCCAAATGTGATCATTACAATGTCTCTTTGATTCTTAATATTCCATTACAGATTTCTATTAAGAAGGCTAGCCAACAATATATTTCTAAAAGATTTTCCTTTAGAGAAGTTAATTGGGTTAAGTTTACATCTTTACTCTCTACACATAATTGGTTACCATACTTAAATATGCAAGACGTTGATCAAATGTGGTTATGCCTTTATCAGACGATCCAGTCTATACTAGAGCAATCCGGTCTTACTTCTAAAATCTATAAAGGTTACCCCAAGTTTATTCCTTGGTGGACCAATAAGATAGTGCAACTGTGGACAGAGAGAAAACTGCTCTACAATCAGTGTATTTTATCAAAAAACACGAATGATTTCTTAAAACTTAAAGCCCATAATAAATTATATAAAAAAGAAATTAAAAAGGCTAAGAGAACTTTCCTTATGACATCCAATAATTATTGTGATCTGTGGAAAATTGTGCGAAGAACTCGTCCGAGAAAAAACAACGGATTCAAAAATGAGCATGTGCTCCCATATCTAAAATGGATCGATAATCCCTTACAAGTTCCTGTACTGCAATATTTGCCTAATCCGTTTCACTTCCCTAAGATCGATTGGGATTTACCACCTAACCTGCCTCAGGAAATTTATAGGATCAAAAAGGTGATCAAATTAAAATATAATAAAAATGAGCAAGTCTAAATCATTTAGTTGTGAAAAATTGGGGCCACTGTGGAAACAGCTTATTGGCACATCTTATAAGCAGAATATGGCATACAGGACTTATACCGGCAAGTCTTAAACAGACATTCATAAAACCAATATTTAAAGCGGGTGATGTGAACGAATTTAAAAATTATAGGCCAATATCCTCCTCGTTAACTGTATTTAAAATAATAGACAAAATCATTTTTGGTCCTATGATTAGCTATCTTTGGGAGAGGATTCCTGTTGAATAATATGGTGGTCGACCTACCACCTCGGTACAAGATTTATTATTAACTATCCAACTAGAAGCTATAGAAGCTTTGGATTCTAAACACCAATTTGTCATCATCTGTGTCGATATCGCCAAGGCTTTTAACACTGTACCGCATAAACAACTGTTTGAGGAATTGAGCGCCCTAGGTATATCGGGCCGAGCAATGCATCTTATCAAGGATCTCTTTTCTAACCACATGAATTGCCTTACAGTATCCATCACAACGTGGTATTCCTCAAGGCTCATCAATAAGCAACATTCTTTTCGCCATTCTATTGTTGCCAATTTTTGATTTAGACCTTAGATTTAAACTTAGAGCCTTTGTAGACGATATAATACTAACCAGGACCTATAATGAACACGCTGTTAAGGAGATTAATACTGATATTAACCATGATGTCAAGATGATTCAATCATGGTTTCATAAAAGAGGTATGAAAATTAATACCGACAAAACCTCTATCTTAATTATCCATAAAAATGTACGAGCTCCTGTTCAGAGTCATAGAATTTTGGGGGTTATTTATGATTGTAATTTTAAATTCTCCTTACATATGGACATGCTGATTAGTGCTTGTAATAAATTAAGATTTCTTGTGTATAGGTTACGACGGACCCTAACTAAAAGGGAAATGATAACTATTATAAAAACCAAAGTGATACCTAAAGTTACGTATGGCATGTTGATATGGAATAATACTAATAAATATGCACAAGTGAGATTGAATGTAGCTTTTAATAACATCATCCGTGCCGCTTTTAATCTATCCAGGACTCATTCTATTACTCAAGCTTGTAATGAACTTAAAATTTTTATATTACCTTTAATTGATGATGACTCAGTTAAGGGAATTAGTAAAAGCCATCCTTTGTAGTAATCATCCAGCACATTTCATCCATCACTGGTTAACATTGACTCAGGATATCAGGAGAACTAAATGGCTATTGATACAACCGCCTATTATTATCTCGAAGTGGAGAGAAAAATTTTTTCCCTTTAATTCTATTCAGCTCTGGAATGGTATGCCTCAGGGACTTAGACAATCAATTATTGTCTGTAATTCTAATAAATGTTTTAATCACCAACTACATATACAATCCATCTTATTGGATTGGATTATGGAAAAACAGCAAAACACTACATAACCAATATTTTAACTTTTATAGTGTACGCTAAGTGTCTGGAGAAGAGAAGTCGGGAAATAGTCGACTCCAAACTGTCAGGGGAGCAGTGTGGTTTCCGACCTGGCCGAAGCACGACGGATCACATCTTTGCTCTAAGGCAAATCTTTGAGAAATCCTGGGAGTATGCAAAAGAGGTCTACGCTTGCTTTGTGGACCTCGAAAAAGCATATGACAGAGTTCCTCGGGAGAAGCTCTGGCAAGTGTTGCAAGAGTATGGAGTGGATGGGCAATTACTGGTTGCTATCATGTCTCTGTACGAAAGCTCTGAGATGTGTGTCCGGATAAATGGCATTAAGTCAAGACCGTTCACCGTGGGTGTTGGACTCCGCCAAGGGTGCGTACTGTCGCCCATCTTGTTCATTATCTTTATGGACTGGATAGACAGGGGCAGCCGAGGCGATGAGCGTGTTTGTGTGGGCGACTGCCTGGTGGAGAGGTTGCTCTTTGCTGACGACCTTGTCCTCCTTGGGTCTTCTCGCACGAACCTTCAGCATGCACTAGACCGGCTTGCAGCCAAATGTGAAGAAGCTGGGATGAAGATCAGTGTGGCTAAAACCGAGGTTCTGGTCCTTTCAAGACAGCCTGCTCAGTGCGCTCTCCATGTTAGTGGAGCCTCATTGAGACAGGTGGAGAAATTCAAGTATCTCGGGATTGCATTCACGAGTGATGGACGGCAGGAGAAAGAATTGGATGCTCGGATCGGTGCAGCAAGCTGTGTCAGACGTGAACTGTGGCGATCCGTGGTAACGAAACGCGAGCTGAGTAACAAAGCTAAGCTCTCCGTCTTCAAATCCATCTTTGTCCCCATTCTCACCTATGGTCATGAGGCTTGGGTAATTACCGAAAGAGTGCGATCGCGGGTACAAGCGGCCGAAATGAGATTTCTGAGAGGTGTTGCAGGTGTTACCCTACTAGATAGAGTGTACAGCAATACAATAAGGGAATCTTTAGGTGTTGAGCCGCTGCTTCTCCGCATTGAGAGGTCTCAGTTGCGCTGGTATGGCCACGTGATTCGGATGCCGCAAACTAGTCTTCCTAGGCAGTTGTTATTTTCCAAGCCGGTGGGTAAGAGACCAAGGGGTCGGCCTAGAACCAGGTGGCTAGACTACCTGGAGAGTCTGGGTTCGAGTCGCTTGGATATTACCAGGGAGGACATGCGCCTGATGGCGGAAGATCGCGATCGCTGGAGATCCTCCATAGGGCTGCTGCCCCCGCGACCCTAACGGATAAGCGGGTTTGAAAAGTAAGTAAGTAAGTAAGTAAGTAAGTAAGTATATTTTATGCTCCTGTGGAGCGCACAATTGTAAATAAATATCCTAATCGTAGCATAGATCTTCATTGTGTTCAGGTGGTCTAATGGTAAAATGCTCACTTTCTGTTTTGCAGATACAGGTTCAAATCCCGTCTATGGTAATTTTTTTTTTTTTAACTTGTATGGGAATGTGTAATTCATTTACAATACATCTAATTTGCTACCATTATTTATTTTTTATATAAGAATTATTATAATTAAACATAATCTAAAATTTCATTTTGCTAAGGTTATTTTTACATAAATTGAAAGGTTGTTACAAATTTTATTTATTTATTTATTTTTTTTTTTAAATACAAAAGAAGTTATAATTCACGTGTAGGTAAAGACAGAGGTAATAGTTAATTCCGTTCATAACAAACTTCTGCTCCTAGAAACAGGAAATTGTAATTTTGGCTAACGTGCTAGTTAAAAATGTTAATGAAGGGTGATTGATAAACACTACATACCAATATGGTGCAATAATTATTTAATCTTTGTGTGAATTAAATGTCATCCCAAAAGTTACAAAATTTATAAAAAAAATTAAATGTGGATAATTAAACCTTTTTTTTTCTTAAATGCTCATTTATCACTGTGGATTCTTAACTATAATTTGTATATGGAGTTTATAAAAGAAATGATAGTAGCAAATTGGATGATTGGAAATGTATTTAGTAAATGAATTACACATTCCCATAAATGTTAATAAAAAAAAATTTATGAAAAGAAAAAAAAAAAATATCGAAGACAGGATCTGAACCCTTACCTGCAAAACAGAAAGCGAGCATTTTACCACTAGACCACCTGAACACAATAAAAATGTATGCTACAATTAGGATGTTTGTAAAGTGTAGTCAATTATAATAAACTTTAATTTTTTTTTTTTCTAAGAAATTTTGAGAAGTGCATCTAATGGCTTTGCATGGGTGTTTAATTTGGTGAAAGTTATACATAGATATTTATTTTTTTTATCAAAATCGATGAGTCAGAGTACATGGATTCTCCTTGTGAGCACAAACAACAGAGCACAATCGCAAATTTTGAGCTTCCCCCCACCCCAAAAATAAAAAAATAAATACGTGAAAATTATACAGGGTGTTTCTGAATGGTCTGTACAAACTTTCAGGATATGTGCCAGGGACCAAAATAAGCAGAAAATCTCATATGAATATGGGGTCGAAAACACTACTTTCAATAGTAGAAGAAGAGTTACAATTCAAAGAAGCAGGTGCCATTTTGATTTTGCTGTAGCATTTACCTTGTTGTACCTTTGTTATAGCATTTGCCTTTGACAACAAGTGTATTGTCTTGTTATACCACCAAAATACACCACACTGTCTGCAACTCCTATACGCATTAACATTAATCTCGTCTACTGTAGGACACTTTCAAACCATTATAACTCTAGAAAGAAGCATTTTTGACCCCAAGTTCATATGATATTTTCTGCTTGTTTTGGTCCTTGGAACATATCATGAAAGTTTGCACTGACCATTCAAAAATACCCTATATGTAACATACAATAGGCTCAAGCTTATTTCATAACACAACACTACATATTTTTATTGAATCATATCATATTTCATACCCAAATAATACATTTCCCAGACAATACGTATTTTTTGCTCGGTCATCAGATATATGTATTAATGAGGTTCAAGTGTATTTTAATAATTTATATTGTTACTACAGATATGTTCAATGAAAAAGGTCAAATTGAATGGGACTCCTCTCCAACCCAAAACTTAATTATTAAATAAATTTCATAACTTAGAGAAAACAAACGATATTGTTGTTTTTCATAATCAGGGTATCTACAATGTCTGTGGCAAGTCAAGAAGAGTTTAAGTAAAGTCCCAGTATATCACCTAGAATTCCTGTTTTTCGGATTTTTCGTAGAATGGATAGTCCCATCGCTCTGTGTTGTATTGATTGAGTTATTATTTAACCAATTTGGAGCTATAATTTAACTTTTTGAGATTGTTCTGTTTACCTACAAGTGTAATTATCCCAGGCAACGCTGGGTGCTCTGCTAGTTGTTACATAAAGCAGCCTAGAATTTAGTTACAAATGGACTATCGATATTTATCAGTAGAAAAATTCAAAAACGCAAAAAACTCCTAGATCACAAATGTTTCTTCATAGATGGGATAAGCAGGCCAATTTTTCCATCATTAAAGAAACTGATGAAGTCACAGGAACAAACTTGTACTCAGTGCTAGTTTCTTGAAACAAACTCGGTGACACAAACTCAAAAAAACTTCAGAACACATTAAACTCTCTTTTTGTGGAAAAGTGGTATCCGCCCTTCTTCTGTGCACAAGTATCCACAGTTCGACAAGGTCAGTTAATTATATTGTTTATATATTTTTAGCTAGACATTAAACTTCTTTTTGAAACAGTTTCTTGCAGTGGAAAAAGAAGTTTTCATACACAGGGAATGTCTTAGATAAGAAGCAATCAGGACATTCCAGAATAAGCAATGAAAATGTCGAATGCATCCGACAAGCATTAACATGGCGAGTGTCAATGTGGTGAGAAATCTACTTGTCTAGATATTCTCTGTGTGACGAACGGTCTACAGATAAAAATATACTGACATAGGATATAAAGGTTCTAGAGTTCAATTATCTATTGTTACAAGCTTATTTGTATTTTTATTAGTTTCTGATTTATTAGGAGCTTTAGCAAGAAGCTATTTATAAGAATGCACCCTTGGTCTGTACGTTTATCCATCCGTCCGCCTTTCTAAAACCCCTGTACTTGAAAAAAAAAAATCCTCCTAACCAGGGAATCATGTTTCTACTATATTATAGGTATTAATTTGTTATTTAAATAATGTTATGAAATGAAGAGTTCTCTATACTGTCCTTGAGGAAGTTGATGGAGGCCTTGCAGTAATAGCAGGAAAGAAAACACACAGAATTCTGACTGGTTTCACATTTTATTCCTGGCTTTGTCAAGGATACAAATAAGAGGCAGGCAAGATGCCTTACATACAGATTATTATGATATAAACAGTGTGATTGATTGGATACAAAATAAAGGTAATTTGCTATAACATAGACTATGATGGTAAAATAGTTGTGATTGGTTGGAACATGATCATGTACAACACGATGAGTGAATCGAAAAAAATAATAACAAATAAGAACAAAATACAAGAATATAATATCGAATCGAATAATAAGAATCGAATAAGAATATAAGATAAAATTACAGGAATATATTCTTATTTTACTTGCATTTTGATCCTCTTTGTTATTATTCCAATTGTTCTGATTCACTCATTGTGTTCTACCAATCATGATTGGGCCCCAACCAATTACAACTACGGTCTATAGATTTAGCAAATTACCTTTATTTTGTTCATTCCTGGTTCTAATCCAGGTCATGGAATTTTTCCTTCCATTTTTTCTGAGAATACGAAATTTTTTTCTGTTCCCGTGAAATTCGAGATATCGAGGTTTGGGTGTATTATAAATAATCCCAGAAATTTTATGATAAATTCGTAGAATAATTTTTTTTCAGAAACAATTCAAAATTTTTTAAAGTATTATGTTTCAAATTATTTAAATCTCTATGAATACTACTTTATGGAATGGATTCTTTGTACTGTCCTTCTTGACAAAGCCAAGAATAAAACGTTATACTCGTAGGAATTCTGTGTATTTTCTTTCCAATTGTGCACTGCAAGGCCTCCACGAGTATCACTTTATTAATTGTAATACAGGGTGATTCAGTCAATTTCTGACCATTTCACTTGAATAACGTGCATTAGGGATAAAAAATTGAAAGATTATGAGTGCCATATCGAATTTCTAAATAACTGGAGTTTGTATTGTTGCAACGGCGCTGCATGAAAATCGTATTGTTGAAAAATGGCACCCGCTTTATCAACAGAGCAGAAATGCAAGGTTGTCGAATGGTATTTAGAGACAAAATCACCTGTAACCGTGCAAAGAAAGCTCTGGCAGGAGTATACGTGTCGAGACGCACCAGGCAGGCAAGCAATCATGGATTTTGTCAAGCAATTTCGTGCCACTGGATGTGTTAAAGGCAAGAAAAAAGGCGAGAGCGAAGCTCGTGTTCGAACAGCCAAAGTTGTCGAAAATGTTCGCACAAGGTTGGTCGATTTCCCTACTAAAAAATCTGTTCGCCTGCGAGTCCTGATCTAAACCATGTGATTTTTAATTCTGGGGGTTCCTTAAAGAGAGTGTGTTCACTACAGCACCAAGAACCCTAGACCAGCTGCAACAAAGCATCGTCGACTGCTGCACCCTTGTGGATGCAGAAATCCTGGATAGAGTTATGAACAACTTCACCATTCAGCTGCGAGCAGTTCAAAACGTTCGTGGTGGCCACATTGAGCATATCATCAAGACTTTTCCACGGGAATAAAAACTCCGAACTGCCTAAAATATCATACAGAAATGCTAAGTTTGTAAACATTAATGGGTCAATACATCATAGTACTGAAATGGTCAGAAATTGACTCAATCACCCTGTACATATAGAATTACCCTAACATCAATGTTAATGTGATGGGTACTACACACACCGGCCAATGAATTAGAAACGTTCGTTCAATATGGTATTGACCCTCCTTTGGCTGTAATTACAGAACAGAGCAGTTTGGCACGGACTCTACAGGGTGTTGCAATGCAGGTAAGGTAATCGCAGACCATGCATTCGTCAGAGAGACCTTCAGGTCCTGCAGAGTAGACGGAAGCGGATGCCTTCGACCAAGGTCTCTTTCCAACATGTCCCAAACATTCTCGATCGGATTCAAATCCGGACTTTGCGCTGGCCACGGCAGATGTTGCAACTCGGTGTCGTGTTCAGAAAACCACTCCTGAACAATTCTTGCTCGATGGACAGTAGCATTGTCGTCATGAAGAACCCGTCACCATTTGGGTACAAATGCACCATTGCAGGATGGACTTGATCTGCAACAATATTCAGGTAGTGTTTGGCTTTCACCCGACTGTCAAGGAGTATCAGGGGACCCTTGCCATACCAACAAGACATGGCCCATACCATGATACATCCTCCTGCAGCTTGAACTGTGTTCACAACACGTGAGGAGTCCATCGCTTCGTGGGGCTGCCGCCAAATTCTCTGCCGGCCATCGGTGCAAAACAATGTGTAACGTGACTCGTCCGACCACATCACCTTTTCCCAGTCATCTACTGTGCAGTCACACCGTTCTTTACACCACTGCAGGCGAACTTTCCGGTTTGTTGCTGACACCAGGGGCTTCCTTACTGGCATGCGACTTCCCATCCCTATTCGCTTCAACTCTTGGCACATTGTTCTGGAGGAGATGGGTTGCGATGATCCTTCATTGAAGTCTGCTGTCAGTTGCTCCACCTCCGACCTTCAGTTTTGCCGCACAATCCGTCTCAGACGACGCCGGTCCCCGTCTGTGTTGATTGTTTTTGATCCACAATTCTGCCGTTTCGACAACTCTTGTGGATTCCGTTTCCACGCATTGAACACCTTGGAGACCTGACCTTTTGAGATACCGGTCAGTTGTATTTCTTTACAAAACTCTTAGGGTGTACAGAATGGACCAAAACAAACATTTTCTGCCAATGAACTAGGATGGGAAATGCTTTTGCAGCAGAATGTCTTGCTCATCTTCAGGTATTCATCTGGTTTGATGTCAGCCAGTATCATGCATCTACCTTTGAAAAGAACCTCATGCATCTCTGAAACACTGATGTAAACAAGTATAAGTGCTGTGGCAAATACTGATTAGGGAAGCATTCTTGATACTGATTGGCAGCTGCCCTTGCATTTTCATCGTTACTTCATGTCAATCATTTGAGCTGTTTAGCAAAACGTACCACTGTGTAATCATAGGTATGATATAGCAATGAACATGCACAAAATATCTAATTTACCTGCCTTAAAAAATGAGGTCACCCATCAAGTCAAGCCACTATTAGCTGTAAGAATAGGAATCCAAGTCAAAATTTCAGAAAGACTTTTTCATGAGAGAAAATGAAGGACTGTTGCTACCTGAAGTTCATAACTGTCTATCGAAACAAGGAAGCATTTCTGGCCCCCACTCCTCTTCTGGGAAGAAATGTTTGTTTGGCTTACTCTAACTACCCTAGAAGTTTAGAAACACAAGTTTTTGAGCACCATGTATACATTTACTTATATTGTATTTAATGCTATGATGCGTCCACTGGTAGAAATAATCAAGTTAACTAAGTTCCCGAACCAGATTAAATAACTGGATAATGGGTGTCCATTACAAAAGATAATAAAGAAAACCTGTTTATTTAACCTAGATAAAATAGGTTAGGGAAAATATTTTAGCTATTCATGTCACAATGTGGACAAATGAGTCATAACTAAGATATGTTCGCCTTCGTTTAAATGGCAGCAGATTCCCTCGCTTCACTCTCAGTCTCTGAAACCATGAATGAAAAATTTGATTCTAATCTCGGGATCTTCCATGCTTATATAGTTCCAGACAATCTAGTGTCCTATTATAACAATAAATTTTTTGTTTTTATCAACTATCTCAACCAAAAGTTACTAAGCATACTGAATTTCAGTGACAGTTAACCTCTGATTGGGCCCAAGACAAAATTTTTGCTGGGACCTTATTTTGTTGTTTATTTAGAACTAGCAGAGGACCCGGCGTTGCCCGGGATAATTACGCTTGTAGGTAAACAGAACAATCTCAATAACTCAATCACTACAATGTAGAGCGAAGGGACTATCCATTCTAAGAAAAATCCTAAAGACCGGAATTTACCTCTTCACTGAAAAAATCCATTCTAGGTGATATACTGGGACTTGATTGACCGAAAAAAATTTTTTTAAAGGCTCACAATGGATGGACCTCTCCAAGGATGCCTTCTAGTCTAAATAATTTTTTACTCACGTAATCTTACTTTAGATGTACACTTGATGTTGTTGCAATTTCCTTTCTTCTTTCGATGTCTTGAAGCAAAAATTGGCCATTCATCACTTTGTGTAGTCTAGCGGTCGCCGATTCTTCTATTTACTTGCTTACCATTTGCTCAATACAGCACGGAGCTAAAGGAGTGCTTCCTCTATCGTCTTTCACTCTTTCTCAATAGTCTGCTAACTCATTATCTCCAATTACTGATCATTTTTAAGGATTTTCAAGAAATTTTTAAGCACTAAGAATTCTCTTTTCTAAGAAAAGCCTGAATAACAGGAATTCTATGCATTGAATTCTATATTGCACAAACTTTGCCTTGCATTGTTAGTCATGAGACATATATTGTTGATCCTTGCATATTGTTGGTGCATTGTGTGTTGACACCATTGTTGATACCTATTGTTGCAAAGACTTTGTCTTGCATTGTTGGTCATGAGATATTTCTCATTAATATGCCCTGCCATAACCATGAATATCGATTTTTTATCAATAATTATTATTTTTTTTCGAAATCTGAGATAGACAGTGACCTTCCTCATGCTTTGAAAGTCATGTATGCGAAATTTTATCAAGATCGGAATAAAACTGTAGATTTGTGTAAAAAACAAACAAACAAACCCACAAACAAACAAACAAACAAACATCCTTCTTTATATATAGAGAGAGAATAATATAGACAAAAATCATAAATTAATTATTGAGGCCTTTAGCATATTATGGGCCCAAGACAGTTATCTTTTTTGTCTGGAGTCAAGAATACAGCATTGAAGGGTGAGGCCAACGGCCATGGGAGAACGTTCATTCAAACATCGAAGGTGCTATGGCATCACAAAATGGACGATATGACAAGAGAACATGAAAAATGACATCACAAAGAACTAGTTATGTTCCTCTGCAACAGACACCACAAAAATTTAGGGTTATTTAGAAAACATGAATCTTTAAGTTCTAGAACTTAAACAACAGGAATATTTTGGCAGTGAACACGTAGCGTAATTGTAGTTTGAAGAATAGTATTTTTGATTTAATTTTTATTAACGTTTATTGAGGTTTACAAATTCTTAAAATGTTCAATGTTTCATTTTTGTGAACATTTAAATTATTGTAAGAATTGGGACAAAAATTCTCCAGAAAAAACGAATATTACAACTAATGCTAAATGTGCTCCTTGAAGCCCTAACCACAAGTCATTAACTACAGGATACACATCTCAGTTCCATTAAAATACACTGTTAACCTACATAAATTATCTTGAGGAAATATGGTATTTTCTTCTTAGTGTACATTTCCCTATCAAACATCTTCATTTGATATAATTCTGTATGAAGGAGAAATTCTCTGAATTATGCTTATAGATGAAAAATTAAGTCAACCAAATTTCCCTTCATTGATGTCACAATATAAAAGCTGTAACAACAAAAACAAAAAACAAATCCTGATGTTTTTAAAATTGCAATCTCAATTACAGGGTAGTAAAAAAAATCCAACTTTTGAAGTTAATTTCATGATGCTAATGTTAGCCAGTTTTGTAGATTCTTTTTAAATACCCTAAAAACAGTGATAATGCTTAGGCAGAAACTATATAATCAAAGTTATTCATCTGTTGAGAATTTTAACAGATCTCTTGTTCTTCTGAAGAGGATGATCTACAGCAACTGAATTCAACTGCACACTTGAGATTTTTTGACGAGTACTGTTCTAATATCATAGTAGCCTGGAGACCTGTAAATTTATCTTCTTTTATGGCCAATTTTTTAATATTTTGATTTTAATTGGAAATAAACATAAACGATAAAATTTTTAATTTTAGTGTTTTTTGGTTGAGATATTAGATTAAAATTTTGATGGTATTTAATAGTCTCAATATTGGTATTTCATGATCATCAGAATTCACTGTGGATTTTTCCTTCATAGGCACACCCAGTGTTGGTGTATGAAACCTTAGCGGAATCTGATGCAATAGTGCTTGCCTGGTCCAAGCTGCCTGTCTTCTTGAGCTATGGATACAAGGGATATTTGAAAGAATGTGGCAAAATTTCAAGTGCTGTTCTAATGCATGTATTGTGACTAGTAGTCACCACTTTTAAAACTTATTCTGAGCTCTAAGTTGCTACTATGTTGTCACTAGGAGGATCGGTCAAATATAAATGAGACTTTTTAAAAATAATTTTTACATGCTATGAAAAAATAATCAAGTACCGTCTAATCTCGGATATAGGTCGCAAAATTTTGTACCTAGTTTTGATTGAAACAGCTGGGATGCAATCTTTATGTGAGCCCAGCTAAAACTACCTGTCGATGGGCTGCCTATCGATGTTGGTTGATGATCATTACCAGCTTTTGCCATGTTTGATTGATTACCACTTAAATTTTATTAAATTATTATCTATTTATTATTGTTAATAGTAATCAACTTTAAAAAATTATTAAAATTCATAAATATTCGTAAATATCCCACTGAATAAATATCAAGGAAACTATCTTAGATTTAAACAGCTCACTTCGAAAGCCGCATTTATAATAAATTAACAAACACAACCATTCTACCCGTAATTCTCTTTCTTCCCTGCAATGACTGTGTTCATGAAACAGTATCTTTTTCCACTTTTTTCACTTTTCTGTTATGAACTCATGATGTTCATGAAATCACCATGGAATGTTTTCCACTTTTAAAATTTAAAAGCATTTGTTCTCCTTCAAATTAAGGAGACCTGATTCTGATTAGGCCTATATTTGAAATATCAATGAATAATATTGAGGAAATTAACTTTTATGGATATATAAATGGCTTCGCTTTGCTAATAAAGCTTTTGTTCTCCCTCAACGATACCTTGGATTTCTATAATGATTCCGATTAGGCCTATTTTTCCAAACATTTCTAAACATTTCTTTGGTAATTTACCTTTAATACTAATGTATTTAATGAACATTTATTTTTAATACTTTTGTATCCATGGTCAATTTATTCAATAATTTAGGGTTTTAAATGGAATGGAGACGAAACAACTATTAAATGTGAATTTACTGGCAATATGGGAAATATGAATTTGGCTCCTGTTTAAGATTGATGGAAGTATCACAAGAAGCTTCTTTTCTTTGTTAAATTTCTTTTGGTGAAAACTATCACCCCGTGTAGTAATCGGGGCAGGATGAACAGGAGGACAGTGGGACTTCAGATTGGGACCAGTGGCACTTAACTGTGTTTAAGGTTAATACAGTGATTAAATTACCAGCATTAATCATGCTGATCTGGTTTGAATTTTAAGGAGGGAAAAAATTTTGTACCAAAATTTACTCTAAATACGGGGGTGCGACCTATATTTACATGCGACCTGTATCTAAGATTATGGTACAAATCATTTTTCTACAGGATCTCCTGCTTTGGAAACACATTTTCCCCAGCATATTGGTAAGTTTTTGATGCCATCATAAAACAAAGAAGGTTGAATCAGCAGCCAACTCTGCATGAAGCCTTCTATTTTCTCATCACTATCATATCACCTGCCTCCTAGTGTTTATTTGAGTGGCCCAAAGAGGCAAAAATGTTTTGCTCCATAATGCTCGTCCATGGACAGTGATCGTGCCTCCCATTTTTTACCTGTTCACAGCCTTTTGTGAACTCTTTACACTAGGCAAACACACAAGCCCTTGATAGTGTTCGATCCTCGAACTGTGCTGTCAATCTCTATAAAATTTTCACCAGTTGATATCTTAACGAATGAGAAATTTGATTATAATGCATTGCTCAGACATTGTGAGTGGTACCGCCAAGTCCGATGCGACCTACCACTGGCTCTTTCACCTCCTTTCTAAATACAGACACTGGTTCCATTCAAAATTATGCGTGCAGAAAAGAAACTCTCATTTATATTTGATCCACTCTCACATGAGGTGAAGTTATTTAAGACTAAAAAAAATGTTGTTTGCTCTTAAATTGAAAGCACCTTACAAAAGCATTCCTCACACATTATTCATTCAAGATCTTGTAGTGCATTTCCGACCATTTTCGAACAAAACCTACAGTAGATCAGTGATTTGAAATTCTGACTATGTCTAATCGACATGGTAAGGGTGCAGGAATATGTAAATGGGTGCTGCTGACCGGCAGATATGCTTTCTTCCGATTTGGATGGACTTTCCGAATTATTCAATTTACAGTTCTGTATCATCTATAAAATTATGAACCTAACGGTTTGAGACATCCTTGTTAATTAAAAAACCTAATTTTAAACATTTGAACACTGATGAAAACTCAACAATGTTAAGCTGCTCTCTACCAAACTTAAAAATATGATGCTTTAAATAATGTGATTACTTCTCGCTTTTGAACAATTAATGAAATTGCTATGTCCACATCTCCATGAGAATTCCTTAGTGCAAGTCGTGCTTCTGTTGCTTGAAACCCCATAGCCATAACTGCAATTGAAATAAAAATGTTTAAAGAAAATTAAATTATTTTTTACTACAACTTAAAATTATACAACCATAACTTTACAAATGATATGTAAGCCAACAGAAAATCTATTTTCTACACATCACAGAATTGACGATTTACTTTGACTTTATTTTACTGTGCATGTGAAATAAATTAACACATTCTGATATCAAAATTTGTAATATGCTGTTGGGATGGCTCTTCGCTAACTCAGCTCAAGCAGCTCAGGTTTTTACGATGGAAGGTCTATCTGCATGTGATATTCTCAATACAAAAACAAGATGGAGTCGATGTTTATCTCCATTGCCTAAAATGATAATCGACTGGCTTAAGGAAATAAAACAAGGAACATCTGATAAAGCTTACAAATACCGCTACTTTATAAACCATTATTAAAAAAAAAACTCAAGATTTGGCTCAAGAAAGCCTAGGCCTGACTGCTGCAGTTAAATTTCTTTTGGTTCAGCACCAGCATAAAGGTCATTATTTAGTGTGTATAGTTTTTTCATCTTCTTCCATCTTTAACGTTTATTGTGGATGTCCTACATTGTAGAATGTATGGCTATTGTTGATGGCGAAATTCCTTCCTATATGCTACATTATTTTAATAATCCACTGCATTCTGATAATTTTTTTTCCCTTGAAATACTATGCCAGGTTAAATGGGAAGATTTTTTTTTTTTTACCCTTGAAGTTACTGCATCGATGGACCCATTTCGTTTTTTTTTTCCAATCCTGGTATTGCCATATTTAGCATTACAGCAGAAAATATTAGTAGTAGCCACTGACCATAACCCCCTAGATAGTAAGTTTCAAGTTATGGTTACAAAAATTGTCACCAGATGGCAGAGCAGCATTGTAAAGCAACTGAATTCTCACAAACTGTTTATTTATAACCCATTTGGAAGTGATATATACAAGGGCAGAATATTCAACCCTTTGCAGCCTGAGTTACTTTTATTTTATTTTGCAGATGTTTTATTTAATTGAGAATTAATGTTAGCATGACCCACAAAATCAACGCAACTGTTGTATAACCATTACAGGTACGAAACCCTTTATCTGAAATTCTAAATAAAATCTTGCAAGCATTCCAAGGAGGAGCTTTAGCTGCAGGCTTATGTCAACAATGCTTAAAAGATAAACAGAAAGTAACCCTATATTCATTTTGATGAATTGATTGTTAAATGATATGCCATTATCTTGGTATTCTTAACGGTCGCTGCTTTGGCACGTGCAATTGACAGGAAGCCACAAAATGCATGAGAAGTTGATAAAGTCTTGATATTTATATTGTCAAAAACCAAATTTGAAAAAGTTAATCTGTTTTCAAGCTATCATGCAAACGGCAGATGGCCAGACACAGCCAGATAAACGTACAGACCAAGTGTGCATTCTTATAAGTAGCGTTTAGCTAAAGCTCCTAATAAAACACTTTTTTGGAGATATGAGTGTAAATTGTAAGGATTAATTAGAGTAAAGATTATTGTCATGTAAAAATACTGCAAGACTAGGCACATTCCTGCAATTACCAATAAAAAATTATCTTTAACTTCATACAAGGGTCTCATGTCATGAAAAACACCCATACACTATGACTCAACCAAACTTCATGGCCATTCACAATACCCAAATATACCTTCAAACGGAACAGAGTATAGCATAATTCGTCACTCAACATAATGCTTCTCCACTTTTTGACAGTCCAACACCAGTATTCCAAACACGATTAAAGCCTGGGAACCAGGTTGTTTGGTAAGATGTTTGGCTTGTGTGAAATGAAGGCCAACTGCATGCAATTCCATCCACAAAGTGTTGTAATGCACACTTACTCCTGTTGCCTGTTGAACTCCTTGTTAATGGCATTTTTTTTGAAAATCATACTTCAACACCCTTCGTGTTCAGTGAGTTTTGGGGGTCGTCTGTTGTAGAACGCGTATTCCAATGCCCGAGTTCCATTTCTTCATGATATCACCAGCAGTTGAACATAGCTGAGATAATTTTTTTCCCTTTTTCTTTGCCTTTACTGTTCCAATGCTCTCCCTTGATCCTCTCATTCCATTATTGTAGAGTAGTATATGTGCAGGAATTGGGAGCATCTCTTTTACTAGCAAAGTGGGCATTTCTTACCCTGACTGAGGATAATCACTGATCGAAATGCATCTCCACATAAAAGTTTATTTTGCTGCAAGTAGACCCTGTCTCTTTATTGTGTAGTGTCAGGATAGTACAAGTTAGTATATCCATTTGTTCCTATGCTTTCCTATGAATAAGAAGTGACCCCTTCTTGTCACAAGACCTAAAGCTGCTCTATCAGGCTAGTACTCATCTGAACAGAACAGTTCTATAACTCAACTCACAAGGAAGACAAAAAGTGTATCGATCATTCTCTTTGGTTCAGTGGTATTTAAAACAACGAGATCCGTCAAACTCTTATGGTTAAATTGTCTAGAAATCTTATGTGGATAATGCAGATGATAAACTTGAGAATAAAATGAAACTCTTTTTCCACAACGAAACAGGAAATGAACAAAAAGAAAAAGACCGAAAATAAAATGAAAAAATACAACCTGA
>JAHWFO010034809.1:11529-95981 GCA_023313115.1 Rhysida immarginata | reverse complement strand
CTCGAGGTGCTCCTTGGCTGCTGAATGATGAAAGCAAAGCTTTCGAAAAGCGCTTACAGAATCAGGTTGTATTTTTTCATTTTATTTTCGGTCTTTTTCTTTTTGTTCATTTCCTGTTTCGTTGTGGAAAAAGAGTTTCATTTTATTCTCAAGTTTATCAAACTCTTATGGGCTTGCAAACTCTTATATCGAACGAATGATATGCCTACTGAAGACATTAGTCAGAGAGAACTTCCACTATTGTAATGAGAAATTTACTTTTATTTCAAACTCTTACAAGCTAGTAAATAATATCTTATGATGAAAAAGTTTAAATGATAAAATGTAATATCTTATAGGAGCTCAACTAATGATTGATAATTTGAAATAATGAAACTATTAAGAAGGATATATTGATTATGGCACCATAATTACTGATTAAACAGTTTGGTCAGTTCGCACATTAATATGAACATATGAACTTGTTAAAGTTTGATATCTAATCTTACACATGAATCTGAGAGTTCTAATTCGATGCTGTCACTTAAATATAAATTCTCCATACTTACAGTTATTTCGTCTTGAATCACCGTACTTTCAAATTTATATACTGCACTTGTACACCTTGATACCTTGATTGCTGAATTGCATATCATGTAGGCAAACCACATATTGATGATGCTCAGTCGGTTGCTTAGTTGGGCCTCCCCACTCATTGTGTATCTCTGGACAGCTGTTTCACAGTGGTGTTAATTTAGGAGGATGCTCTCACCTTGACGAGGATCTGGGTCCTTTCACTGATTGCTCTGTCGTGGTCACCTGCCTAGCGTCTTTGCCCCTCAGTCTGAGCTACCTTCTGCTCGTTCCCAACTGATCTCCACTCAGATGCTGAGGTTTGCACCTCTTCCAGGCTACCCAGTGAATTACCTAGTGAATTTCTGTTCTCTTCGAATTTTGGTTGTATGACCCACCGACTTCGACTAAATTGTGCCTTTAGAACATTCACAACAATGCAACTAGGCTGTTCTTAGATAACTGAGTGTATTTTCTGTCACTGTTTTGTCATTTGTTTTAGAAGAATGCTGTATTGTGTTGAAGTATGCATATGTGAATTCACTCCCATGTCCCTTACCTCTCTTTCTGTTCACTTTTTTTTTTATGAAGAACAACGCCAAAACAAAATGAACCAATCAAAAATTTTTTTCCTCTCTATCTCCTCTCAACACTCGTTCTCATTGATCGTTGCCATGGCAACCCCCTTCATCCGTTTCTCCAACAATGATCACGTTTTACAATGTGTTCCCCTAGCAATGAAAACGGAGCATCTAAGTAGGTCATCTGCAGAATGAAACCAAGAGGAAAACAATTTTCTAATGTTTAAAATTAAACATTCTTAATGCTAATATAGGAATTTGTCATGACATTAGAGAAATTTGTAATGTCACAATTTCATGATTTTCTGTAACATGTATATTACTTTCGAAATGCTATATATTGTATATTTCAAACTTAAAATGTTTGAGCACAAAGGGTATGTGAACATATGTCACAATGATAAAGAAATAAAATAAAGAAATAAAGAACTTACTTTGAGTCAATTTTTCATCATCAACCTGAAGCTCTTTTAATTCTTTTTCTGTCTAAATAATTAATACAAATTTATAACTGAGAAAAATTTTCATATTTCTATCATTTAAATTGTACTAATAATTTAAACAACTTTACCAACTGAAAAAGAGTAATCGCTCTTTGAAACTCCTGCTTGTGAAACATTACTATTCCTTGTAAGAGATGAAGTCGCATTAATAAAGCTTGTTCAGTACCTACATTGCCCTATTTAATAAAAAGAAAATTCTAATGATTAAAATAATTAAGCAATTAGGTTGCCATAGTTATGTATATGAGAATTGGATTATTTAATTATTATTTATACAAGGTAGTAGAATGTGAGAGCATAAGAGAGTAAGTAAACCTGATAACAGTGGATTTTCATTATCATAAGTATACAAGCCACCATGAGCATAGCCAGGATTAAATACAAATGTGACAATACAGTAAAATCCCGTTACAACGTACCTCACATTAACATACATTTCAGAATAAGGTACAAATTTAAAATCCCCGGCTGAAATGTAGGTATTTTAATGCTAAAAAGTTTCAGAATAACGTATCTCACTTTAACGTGCACCTCGCATTAACGGACAAATTTTACGTTCCCTTGGTTAAATTATCACTTCATTACGACGTACATTATTCGAATAATTGGTCAACACAGCCCATGCGAAAGTTGCAACTGGGCCAATGGGCTATTAAGCAGAGTTCACATTTCATTGGTTGATCAGTGTACCATATATAAACTCGGAAATCACTACATGCTACGTCCCACCTGAACAAATGTACACTTCACTGTTCGATTGTCGATTGTCGCATGCTATTCAGTCGGGACCCAATTTGTGCGGCAATTAGATTGGAAAGCTTCACTTGACAGACGATTGCCCATCTTCGATATGGTAACATCATACCATCATGTGATTGTTTATTTTAATTTTAGCTTTAAGTAAATGTGCATGTAACAAGGTGACTAGCGACCGGGAAAACCGGGAAAATTAAGGGAATTTTATGTAACCAGGAAAAGTTCAGGGAATTTTTTGTAACCGTGTAAGTCGGAGCATCATTTTAACAATTCACAGAAAGATTACAAATCGTAATGGCAGAAAAAAGGAAAAGGAAACAGTTTTCAGTAAAGGAAAAGCTGGATATTTTAAAAGAGGTGAACAAAGGCACAAAACAGGTAGACGTTGCAAAACATTTCGGAATTTCGAAGACTACACTATCCACCACAATCAAGGATCGTAACAAAGTTTTAACTCTAGCGGAAAAGTCCCAAATCTGTCCAGCAAGAAAATGTTTAAGACTAGGTAGGACTCTCATTTCGTTGTTTTTTTTCATATTTTTTCATCTTTTTTAAAATCATCTTTTCTTGCGTGTAGGAAATCACCAGGAAGGTGATGATTGTGTAGCTTCATGGTTCAGAGACTTTTTGGGGAGGCAAGTTATGGAAAGAAAGCAGGCGGTCATTACAGATTTTTTTTTTAAAAATTAACCAACTGTAATATTACATGTATGCTGTACTGTATTTGTATTGAATAAAATAAAATGCTACACTTCATGTATTCTTGTTTTTCTATGCATATATGCATTGTTCACAAGCCCCCCCAGTTTCAGAATAAAGTACACCTTGCATTAACGTACAAATTTCCAGTTCCCTTGAAGTACGTTGTAACGGGATTTTACTGTATTACAAAAGTGCACCAAAAATACCAAGCTCAAACGTTGCAAAATAAAGACAATACTAATACGCCAAAGTTTCCCCACTTACATCCTCTTTTTACCATTTATCAAGTACAAGGTGGATAAAGAGTAAGGGGACAAACTTCCGAAGGTGGTTTCTGACTAGAAAGAGAATAAAAAAGTTCACATCAACAAAGCATATGTGCCCAGGAAGATGGCACTGATGAACGACATTGTTCTCTCATAACAAGACTCGGTGTGCTTTTCTGTGTTGCAGATTGTGTCATTTGAGCGTCATTCCAAATGGTCTATAGAACACAATGGTCAGTTATTCCTTCCAAAAACAAGCCGAGATGTTTTGTCTACAGTCGAGAGACTTCATGAATTTAGCGGGGTACGCTCGGAGAAATTAGGCAGTTCGGAGATTTTATTCCCGTGGAAAAGTCTTATGATATGCTCAATGTGGCCACCAAGAACGTTTTGAACTGCTCACAGCCGAATAGTGAAGTTGTTCATAACTCTATCCAGGATTTCTGCATCCACAAGGGTGCAGCAGTCGACGATGCTTTGTCGCAGCTGATCTAGGGTTCTTGGTGCTGTAGTGAACACACTGTCTTTAAGGAACCCCCAGAGATAAAAATCACATGAGTTTAGGTCAGGACTCGTAGGGGGCCAAAGAAAGCCACTCCTGAATCGATCTGGAAACCTGTTTGAATTTCTGATTGAGAAAGTCTAGCACTTCATTAGTGGTGTGAGGCCTAGACCCATCCTGTTGAAACCATTGATGTCGAAGCGGTATACGCCTCCTTCGCAGCTCGGGGATGAAGAAGGTTTCCAACATGTTAAGGTAAGCCTGTGACGTTACGGTGCCCTCAAAAAAGAACGTACCAATGATGCCTCTTTTGGAAATCGTGCACCAAGCCATAACCTTTCGTGGATGAAGAGGTAACTTATGGATCTCATGAGGGTGCTGGGAACCCCAAAAACGAAAGTTGTGTTTATTAATGTCACCTGACAGATTGAAGAAGGCCTCATCTGACACCCACAGGTTGTCCACAATGTCCTGATTGGCTTCCATTTCTGCTTCAAACTCCATCGCAAATTGTTGTCGCTTCTGTCTTCCAGTGTCTGTTAACTCCTAATAAACATGGATCTTATATGGGAACAGGTGTAAATCCTTTCTCAAAATTCGCCACGTCGTGGTATACGACAGCCCTTCTTCAATGAATAGGCGGCGAACAGATTTTTGGTAGGGGAATCGACCAACCTTGTGCAAACATTTTCGACAATTTCGGCCGTTCGAACACGAGCTTCGCTCCCGCCTTTTTTCTTGCCTTTAATACATCCAGTGGCACGAAATTGCTTGACAAAATCCATGATTGCTTGGCTGCCTGGTGCGTCTCAACACTTATACTCCTTCCGGAACTTTCTTTGCACGGTTACAGGTGATTTTGTCTCGAAATACCATTCGACAACCTTGCATTTCTGCTCTGTTGATAAAGCGGGCACCATTTTTCAACAATACGATGCAGCGCCGTTGCAACAATACAAACTCCAACTATTTAGAAATTCGATATGGCATTCTTATTCTTTCAATTGTTTATCCCTAATGCACGTCATTCGAGTGAAATGGTCAGAAACTGACAATCACCCTGTAGATGGAAACAGAAGGGCATGGCACCCTGCCCTTTTCGTTTTATTTTTTTAAAGTATCCATTTTAATATACCCTTATATCCCTGATTTTCCCTGCATTCTGATCAAATGTGCCCCACTTTATGAATAAATGGCCCTGATTATTGTTCACTTCCCTGTCCTGCTATTTTGCTAGATGCAACCCTGTATTCCAAAATTACGAAAGCATGCAAGAAGCGATGCTTCGTAGTTTCCAAGAAAGGGATATCAAGTATACTAAATAACGTTTGCAAAACTAGAAGTGGTGCCATTCCTGAGGGTAAAAAGCAAGCGAATTCGAAATCATCCACTAGCTCTATTCCTTACATCATCCGGAAAATTCGGGCTTTCGTAGCCGGATGTAACCCACCAACACAACAGCCATTGCAGAAAAGGTAGGGACAACTGTGTACATGGTAAACACCATTATCAACAATGATTTACAAATGGAGAAATGACACAAAGAGCCAAGTTCAAGAGCAATGGACCAACTTAGTTTATCTGGGGGAATTCCCCTGCCCTCCTAGTCCAGGGGACCATTAGGCAAACACATTGAGGGAAAAGAAACCTCAATTGAGAAACTGTACAAAACAATAACTGTGAAATTTCAATCATATAAACAGAACAAACTATTTTATCCAAACAAGGTTGGATCTTACAGAAGGGTATCAAACAATCAATAACAATACAATATCACCTTTTACAATAAATAAGAAGCCACCCCTCACAATGAGTGGACTAACAAGAACAATTATGGCAATATCCATCGTTTTATTAATAAATTATTTATAAATTAATTAATTAGTTTATTTATTTTATTTGTGTATTTTTATTTATTTATTTTTCTTATTATCATTATTTTTTTTATTTATTGATAGTGACGGACCAACTGCCGTAAACTGTATGAACGTTGGGATGAAAAGGGAAAGACGTGGTCACACTAGACGAGGCGTATGTCTATTTAAGCGACTGCAACAAGAGCCGAGCAATTCTTTTTATCACCCCCAGGGGTTCTAAGGACTTCAGAAAATGGTACCGTGAATGCAAGGAAACATTTTCAAAAGGTTTCATGATTGTGGCAGGATACAGCTACAATGATAGGTTAAGTAAAGGCCAGTTTACACAGAGTTGAGTAAAGGCCAAAGTCAATGCCACGTACTATCAGACTAATGCTCTAACCCCCATATTTACCCATGACATCCCCTGTTTGTACGGTACTGAAGTAAACAAGGTATGGCTGCATCAAGACAAGGTGTTGAGTCACACTGCAAGAAGATACCGGAATCTGCTTCATTCCATTCAGTGACATACCCATCAAGTCACCATATATATCGTCTATAGATTTTTGTGGTTTTGGCTACTTAAATTGACCCTTGGAAAGAGATACTTTTATTCACCCTGCATAAGTTTATTTTATTTGGGGGGGGGGGGCATCCCTGGCTATGTAAGCTTTCTATACAATATAATCCACTTATATGAAACTCAAGGGGGAAGATGTTTTTTTGTAATATCCAAGATTGTACATTCAGCATGTACAAGGGCATATTGAAAAGTAATGCCTCCATGGCTGTAGCTTTTTTATTTTTTAACAGATTTTCAAAATTCTTTTTATATCTGATACTTATATTTGTCCTCTATGTAATGCACTATTCACTTTTCGACATAGTCTCCATCCCTTTCCACGCATTGCGCCAACGCGTGACTAGTCGGGTGAATCCGTCGGAGAGGAATTCCAGGGTTGTCGTCGACACTAGGATTGAATGGCAGCTTTGGATCCTCTTCTGCAGCATGATAACACCCATCCGCACACGATCGCCACACAATAAAGGGAGTTGCAGTGCCTACAGTTTAAAGATGAAAAACTGCAGTTCAAAAATGAAAGACTTTGGACCTTGCAACTTTCACCACTTCCCAAAGAGGAAAGAGCACCTTAAGGGCCATGAGTTGCATTCTGACGACGAGGTGAAACCTGCCGTTCGATCCTGGTGTCGACAACAACCCTGGAATTCCTCTCCGACGGGTTCACCCGACTAGTCACGTGTTGGCGCAATGTGTGGAAAGGGATGGGGACTATGCCGAAAAGTGAATAGCGCATTACATAGAGGACAAATGTAAGTTTCAGTTTGCATTTAAAGAGGAGAAAGTTACAACAACATGGGTCGAGACAAGGCAGCACTTCAAGATATGCGCAATAGAATAATCCAACAATTTAGAAGTAATGAAATAGCCAGGAATCTTGGACTTTCATCATCTACGGTTCATAGCATTAATAGGTACAGGGCAAGTGGAAATACCACCGTTTGTAAAGGGAAAGGACGAAGACCAATTCTGACTGCTCGTGATCTTCGGGTTTTCAGACGTCACTACATTAAAAATAGGCGTTCAACAGTGACAGAAATTGCAGAATGGGCTCGAGTTTTATCAAAAACCTTTATCGTTGAATACCGTTTGGTGCTACATCACGAAATAAAGTTGAAGTTCTATTATGCAAAACAAAAGGTGTTTGTAAATAACTGCAGAAACGTAGGCACCTGGCTCGGGCATGCACCCATCTGAAATGGACTGACACCCAGTGGCAATGCGTTTTCTGGTCCGATGAATATACATTTACAGTTGTTGTTGGCAAAAATCATCAGCGTCTACTTAGGACCAAAAAGGAAAAGGACAATCCTGCCTGTTGCTGGTTGCTGTACAGAAGCCAGCTTCAATAATGGTCTGGGGCTGCATGAGTGTCAATGGATTGCGAAACTTGCACATCTGCAATAGCACCGTTAGTGCACAAGCATATATTGGAATTTTAGAATTTTGGAACCCGTCCCTTTCTATTTCAACAAGATAATGCTAAACCCAACACCGCTCGCATTACAGGACAGTGGCTACACAATAGACGAATTCGGGTGTTAAAATGGCCTGCCTGCAGTCCCAATTTATCTCCAATAGAGAATATATGACGAATTATCAAGAGGAAGTTATGTCAACGACGACCCTGAACAGTTCAACAGCAGAAAACTTTCATACAGCAAGAATGGCAACAAATTCCTGTTGCAACGGTACAGAAATTGGTATCATCTGTTTTTCGATGGCTACAAAGTGTGATCAGAAGAAAGGGAGACTTCACCCAATGGTAACTCACCCACATCCCAACATTTTTGATGTGTGTTGCAACCGCCAGTTTGCAAAAAACCTAATATTTATCACTAATAGTTAAATTTTTGGTTCCGAAATCTTTAATTCCTACCCAATAAACTATCTTCTTTAGAAATAAAATGAATCAATACATCAGTGTATCAATATCAATACATCGCTGCTCATGAATATCCTTGATAAAGCTGGGAATAAATGGTAAAACTAGTCGGAAACTCTGTTCTCCCGTTATTAAATTGCAAAGTCTCTACCAATTTTATTGCTAGTTGCAATACTAAGGAATCCCAATTTAATGACTTTATTAAAAAATTAAAGTTCAAAATTTTTAAATTTTAATATACATACAAGCTGATTAGTACTCGCATGTGAGCACCGTTATGATTTTGAATGCGTAACTCGGAAACTACTCATTGGAATAAGATCAAATTTTGACAGAACACACAGTTTTATGTACCCTATTATTCCTCCAAAATTCCATTATCCTATGCGTTGCTGAACCTGAGTTATTAACTTGTTGATCTTGGTGGTGGCATTTTTATTCCTGTTCATATCTCAGTTAGCGTTCAAATTCGGACCCATATTCATATGAAGTTTTTTGCTTAGAATCACCCATACTACCACCCCTCCAAAGTTGGTCATCGAATTATACAACACCCTGTATAAGGGCATGAAGTCTCTTTATCCTTCATAAAGCCGGGAGTAAATGGCGAAACTAGTCAGAAACTGTTCTCCCATTATTGTATTGCAAAGTCTCTACCAATTTCATTTTAACAAAATTCTAATATTTTGAAATTAAAACACATGCAGAAGATTATAACATCCGCTCTTATAGTATTTTTCATAAAAGAAGTCCGTTGACCTTTGTTCGGGTCAGAAAGGAAACCAATCAGATGTAAGTACTGTTGATTCATTACTTTCTCCTGACGTTAGAGAGAGCTAATTCTTTATGTTTTAATGCTAATTCTAATTGTGTGTAAACTTCCACATCGTGATATTTTTAAGTAAACAAATTAGAAATAGTTTACAAATATTTAATCTAATCTATGTAAAGGAAAATTTATTGAAATCTGTATAGCTCTGAAGGACGAGAGCATGGAGCAATGAACGGAATAACTAAGCGATAAGCAGCTAATTCTGATTGGTTTGTTTCGTTGGTCTTCTTTTATGAAAAATAATATAACACAATATGTACTTTCAAGGCTTGCAATCTTTCCAAGTTTTTCCCATAACTACGTAAAAGACATTCTTCACATTTCTTGAGCCGAATATCTGTTTAAAAAATGAAGAAAATATTTTATCATTTGAATAAAAATTAAAAGTTTAAATTGATTTTTTTTTTTTTTGAAAATTGAAAAATATTTAATTTACCTGCATCTGGCAAGTGATTGATACTTTTAAGACATAAATAACACCAACAAATATCCAAACATAATAGAGCATAATTGTCAACAGCAGTCAATATAGTTGATCTACATTTGCTGGAAATACAATAAAGAACTAATAAAAATACAGCAAATAGAGAAGGGCATCTTACTGCTTTACTCCTACAAAATCTATCAAATAATATGTCCTATCAAGCTAACAAAGACAAAGGAAACCACTGTTCCACAAGAAAATAATTTAATAACATTAGCAAAACAATAGCAAATAAAAAACAATAATACAAACACACATGTACATTTCCAGAGCCAAGCCCTCTTCTTCAGCGTGTACAGATGGGAACTGAAGTTAAAATGGTTTGGGAGAAAGTCCCTTTATATAGACTAACAAAAGGACTTTGGGACTTTCTCCCAAAGTCCTTTTGTTAGTCTATATAAAGGGACTTTCTCCCAAACCATTCTAACTTCAATTCTCATCTGTACATACTGAAGAAGGGGTTGGCTCTCAAAATGTACATACGTGTTTGTATTATTATTGTTTTTTATTTGCTGTTGTTTTATTAATGCTATTAACTTATTTTCTTGTGGAACAGTGGTTTCCTTTGTCTTTGTTAGTTTATCATCTTGTCCACAGTTTCTGGCTTATTCACTTCATTACTATGTCCTATTAACTTATATTTCTCTTCATATAAGTTAATTACCCTCAATGTTTAATTGACTGTACAATATGATGTACAATGTTCAACCATATGATTTACTATACAGAGTGAACTAAAACAACAAGGACAAACTTCAGGGAGCGATTCCTCACAAGAAGAGTAACAAAATAGTTCATATCAACATAAGCCCGAAAATGCATAGTTTCCATGGAAGTGGCAATAATTGTATGCTAAACACCATGCCCCTATAACAATAAAGACTGTTTTTTTTTCTGTTGCAAGGTTACTCAGTTACAAAGACATAAAGTGATTGTTGTGGAGCGAAGGTACAGTGCTCCAGTATTCATATCGGGAATGAGCAGAGATGATCTTCACATACAAAGAAGCACGTTGGAATGGTCGAGAGGCCACATGAATGTACCAAGAAAAGTACCCCAACAGCACCACCCAATTCACATAAACATTTGCAACTAAGTTTTGGAGTTTGTGTGAGAAGGGGTCCTTTGATGGAAGGGGACCATTTTGAACATTTTTTATAGTAAGGTCATATCTGTAGTAATTGCTCTATAAAAGACATATGTTCATAAGATTTTTGTTCCTTTTCTGGTCAAAAATCACCTCCTGAAATTTGTCTCTATTGTTTTAGTTCACCCTGTAGGGTGTCCTAAAAAGGATAGTCAGTTTTTAAAATGGAATAGCAGGCAATGGTGATGGTTATTAAACTAATTCTTAAAGCAGATACCGTGTGAGGTCAGGAATTTATTTTGATGCATTTCCTTGTATTGTGTGGACCAATTTTTTCAGATGGCATATAATGACATTCCGTGCAATTATGGCTGACTGTGGGCATCCAATGATGTCCTCCACCTTATCCACATCTGAATACAGTAAAACAGTTTTACGTGAAATTTACAGGGACTGGTAGTGTTATGATAGTGTTCCTGACCTCATACATTAATCTCCTGCAAGAATAACTTTAATAACTATCACTGTTTGCCTGCTATTCCATTTTCAAACTGTCAGTCCTTTTTAAAACATCCTGTAGATAAGTTTGATCAGTATCTTCAATAAATTAAAGCTGCTCATTCAAAAAGTGATGCAAGTAGATATGACAAGAAAACATTTTATTTTTTAAAATTGAAACGAATAAAAGAAATATAGATTAATACATTAAAATTAAAAACGTGCATTATTTGTTTAATAATTAAAAAAAAAATTTAAAGACACAGGCAAATATTGTAACATGTAAAACAAATTATAAATTACAAATTATGAATTCAAAGTATTCAAATCTCATAATTGGTATCAAATACACAGAGCTGCCACCTTTATTAGGTACACCTCACAAAATATGCAAATTGAGTGACTGGCTGGTTTGCATGACACATGATCACAAATCACGATATAAATATCCAGAAACAACTTTTCTACTGTTAGTTAAGTGTGAAACCATAGCAAAAATGGGGAAAACCAGTGACCATAGCAAAAAATGTGGCATGCTGATAGATGCAAAATGGCTGGAATGAGCATTTCAGAAACAGTGACTCTCCTGAACTTTTCACATACCACGATTTCAAGGCTTTATCGAGAGTGGGCCAAGGAGCAAATAAACATGTGGCCATCATTACTCCTGTGGACGGAAAACGCTTGTTGATGAAAGAGGCCAGAAATGAATGTGTGCGAAAACAGATTGGCAACAATCGCACAAATTTCTGCTCATTACAACTCAGGTAACCAGAAAACAATATCAGAACAGACAACTAATCGAATCTTGGGTTGAATGGGTTACCAAAGTCGAAGATCATCTCAGGTACCAATGCTGTCAGAGAAGAACAAGAAAGCATGCCTGCTATGGGTACAGAATCACAAGGATTGGACAAGTGATGACTGGAAAAAGGTTGCCTGGTCAGATGAATCTAGGTTCCTGCTGCATCATGTTGATGGAAAGAAAACAACATGAAGCCATGGATCCCCTCATTTGCCTGGTGCGAGGTGGTGGGGGCGGAGTAATGGTGTGGGAATGTTATCTTGGCAAGAAATGGGTCCTCTAATATCTGCAGATGGTCGTTTGAATGCCAAAGCATACATGCACATTGTTGCAGATCAAATTCACCCCTTCAGGCTCACAATTTATCCACACACAGATGGATGAATCCTTCCAGCAGAATAATGCAATAGGACACGGGGCCATAAACATTATAGATTGGTTCGAGGAACACGGCAGCGAGTTCTCATTGATCAGTGGCTGGTGCAGTTCCCAGATCACAAACTTGACATCTTTGGAATGAGTTGGAAAGATCTGTTCATTCCTTGCCTATACCTCCATCAAATCTGCGGGAATTGGGTGAAGCTCTCATGCCTGCATAGGCCAACATTCCTGTTGAATGTTTTCAGCATCTTGTCGAATCCATGCCCAAACAAATACAGCTGGTTTTGAGGGCTAATGGTGGTTCAACACGTTACTAGGCAGGTGTAACTAATAAAATGGCAGCTCAGTCTATGATTTTAACCCTTTCACTGCATAACAGGTTCATGCTTACTCGCAATTTACTCGTCAAATGGGCCATTTTGCTAATATTGACTCATGGTTTTTTGACCAGCAAGTCAAATTTGACTTGTTAAATTTGGAATATCATCGGCCATATCCTTCTCACCACATTTTAATCTCACTTTATTTGTCACATGCTGTTTTGTTTAAATTTCCAAACAAATATAGAGATTGTGGATGAATGTAAAAATATGTTGGGTAAAAAAAAAAAAAAAAATGTTAAAAAGAACTTAAAATTTGACTCGTAGTTTTCAGACTGAATAGTCAACTTGACTCATAGATTTTTGGTCCTAGAGTGAACCCTGCATAATTTAATTTTTATTACCAGTTCTCATAAGATGAAATTATTCATTTTTCACAGCATAGTGAAAAACTGTGTGAAAAATTTTTAAGGCCTGTAGGGTGATTCTTATTCCCACAGGTTAATGTAATGCAAATTTGGGTGGATATATCCTTTACGCAGCAAAAGGATTAAACATAAACGAATATTTATCTTTCTTCTCTGCTGGAACTATATTTATAAACATCCAAGCAATTATATGAAAAACTAAAAACGTAAAACTCTACAAAAAAATAAGTAATAAAATATTAAAATCTTTAATAATTTATATTATTATTAACCCTCCTTAAGGAAATAAAAACTTTAGAAGAACACCATGGCTTCTGCTTATTAATATTATGAAGTAGATTCAAAAAGTTCCTGAACTTTGCTTCAGAAAAAAGAAGTATGGGACACAGCATATTTTAAGCACTCTGGCCTTCGAAGTAATGCCCCTTGGCACTACACACTTTTGCCAATGTTCATACATTTTGTCGAAGCGGGCTGTAGACCTTTGTTTGCCACCTTCTTCAGAGCTTCCATCACAGATCCAAAGATCTGGAAGTTTGCGGCAAATGGTGTCATGCAGGCGTTGCAGAATGTCCATGTACATTTCTTTGTTAACTGTATGACCTTCTGGTATGAATTCGTAGTAGACCATTCCTTTGCAATCAAAAGAAACCACAAGTATGACTCTCCTTTGAAGCGGTCAGCACAGAACTTCTGTGGTCGGGAGACGAGCTCGTTTTTCATGCAGATTGTTGTCTTTTTGTTTGAGGGTCGTAAGGAAAGCACCACATTTCATCGCCGTGATGATTTTCCCTAATAGACTGGGCTCAACTGAGTACGAAGAGCAGCAGGTGTTTGAACATGTGCAGGGACATATGATTTATTTCAACCTGGCAACAATAAATTGGTGCACAAAACCAAAAGGCCTCAAGATCATAAAAAATTTTTATACAATTATGTTCAAAAAGTTCAGGAACTTTTGGAACCTACCTTGTATTTTTAATATTATTGATCTAAGGAGTTTAAATGATTAATTTTAAATTTAAATGTAGGTAGTCTCCTTTTAATTTTATGATTTTCCCCATTAAAAGGAGACTTTCCCCAATCAATTTTTTTTCAAGATTGGTGACTTTATCTTTTTGTTTTTATTAAATTTTAATTTTATGATTTTCCCCATTAAAAGGAGACTACCTACATTTAAACTTAAAAATTGTATTTTTAATCTTTGAGTTATTACAAATTAAATGAATTTTCATTTAAATACCTGAATTCTTCATCTGCTTCCAATAGTAAAAGTAATGCATATGGATATTCTTTTCTGCGTATTGCAGCTTTGCCCCTTTCATGTAAAGTCATTGCCACACCCAAAGCCTACAAGACAAAATTTAAGTATAAATTTCATGTCATTTGAATTTATTTTTTGCACAACAAACTAGAAGGAATGAGCTTACAATATTAAAAGGTCATAGTTTATTATAACGGTTGAAAATAACTATTCTAATTTAAAAGTCACATTGAATTCATTGATTCATTGCAAAATTCTATAAGGGAATTATTTTATTTGTTTAACAATTATCTGGGGGGGAGGGGGGATTATAACGAGAAAATTTATGATAGAGAGCCAAAATGTAGCCTTGATATGGCAATAAAAAAAACATTACAATATTAAGTTACCTTTTGACTCAATGTCATGTGCATAGTTTTCACAAAATAAAAAAAATCACTTGATATTTTAACTGATGAAATGCAACACAAGAGAATATGCATAAAATATGATTAATCAACCAGGATTTGAAGAAAAACCTACTGATTAACCCTTAAATAATGTTATGAAGATGTATCTTAAATAATTAATAAGCCATTATAATATTAATCCATAGCAAATATTAACAAGCTGTTATTAATAGAGTAAATGGTACAAACCATTCCCAATAAGGAAAATTTCAGTCTCCCTGCAAGTTATTAATGAGCTTATATTGTCTGACATTACAGTACATCTGTTCACAGTTAAGAACTATAGATAAACAAAAGTTGTATATTTAAAAATGAAAATATTTCTGGTGCTGTGAAAGTAAAATGGTTATGCTGTGTCAATCTTTTATGCTCAAGAAATGGATTTATTATGCGTCACTGAGTTCAGAAAAAAAGTTTGTTCTTACATGTTTTATTTTCAAATGCAAAACTATAATTAAGATAAACAATCCAAAATACAAATGCGATCATCTAATTAGAAGCAGATCAATAAAAATTACTCAGCTAACAGATGCAATTTAATGCACTGCTGATTCATTACTACACAACTTTCTGAACGTTAGTCTATGGTATTCACGATAATGTACAATGAGACTAAAAAAAAAACTAGTACAATAAATTTTTGTGACCACATAAAAGCAGCATCCAAAACGGATTTTTAGCAAAAGCAATAATTATTAAAAAAAAATAAATATAAAAAATTTCATAAATTCACTCAATTATTAAGGAGAAAGATAATGAAAATACATGATTTAATTTAATAGGAAAACTTTATATGAAGAGATATCCAAACCTTTTAAAATCTCACTATAGAAATTCACTGAAATTTAATAAATCTGTTTATCCATCCACACTCTATAATAGAACCTTTTGGGCTTTAAAAACAGTGAAACCTGTCTAAACGAAGCTCAAGGGATCTAAAAAATATTTTCCATTACATCAAGGTAGATTTATATGTATTTATTAAATTTCTGTTAAGGACAGATTTCCCTATATCCAGGTTTCATTAAATACAAGTTTCACTGTACTTGCAATTAAAAATCTTATGAAGCAGATTTTGGGCAGGAGTTGATTTTGTAAAGTCTTGATTTGATTATGAATATTAAAGATAAACATCTAATTTGGAAGGGTATAAAAAATGTCTGGCAACAGAAAGCCATTTTTTATTTTTATTTTATTTTGAAATAGTAAATTAAATTTAACAACACTGACAAGGGAACTATCTGAATCTGTACCTCACAGTTTCACATCAAACTAAAATGTGTTGCCAACCTAAAGATACTATGGACAGTTGCAAAATGAGAAATTGTGATTTTTAAAATAAACCACAAAAAAACAAAATTTGAGTGCACACAGCCATACAAAGACCCCTTTGGCTATTTGCGCTCAAATGGTTTCATTTTCAAACTTTATTTTGAATATCATGATTTCTTATTTGACAAACAACAATAGTAGCTTTAGGTGAGTAACATATTTCAATTTGGTGTGAAACTGAGATACAGGTTCGGATGGTTCCCTTGTGAGTTCTATTATTCTAGAGTTAAATGACGATATGAATTATCTTTTATGGAAATTAATATTATTTATAATTTAGATTTAACTTGAACATCTATAAAGTAAATTATATATTGTATTTGTTGTTTCAAAATTGCAATTTTTTAACATACTGCAATGTAAATATAAACTGGCTCTGATTAACATATATCTTTAGGAGTATGGTCATAATCATCCTCATAATTTTTTATGTATAATGGGAATCAGCACGTATATGCAGAAATTATTGAAAAGGTCTGAAACAAAATTCATTCTTTCGTCTCTTTTATTTAACGTTTACTCTTTGTGGATCCTTCTTTGTTTATTTTTGTTTACTTTCATCTAATTAAATGCTATCTAAGAATAATACAAGTGTCTTCTTTAATAATAGACACAAGGTGCCCACCTTTCTTTCATTGATTGGTAGATTAATAGGATTTCCTGATTGGTCTGCTATTTGAATGTAGTAATCACCATCATTCTCATCACCTGAAGAGACAAATATATTGGCTTTATTAAATGTTTGCTTCCAGAGAACAAATCACACAAAATGATTCAATTTGTTATACGATAAATTTATTGGCCTTTTATGATGGGAGATGTTTTTTACAAATTTGTATATCAGTGTCAAATAAAATCTTTAAGTTACAAAAAATTGTCAAATATTTGGCTAAGTAGTATAACAAAGTTATCACAAGAAATCTAAATGTTGAAAACAACAAGTAAATTAAGTACACACATGAATGTATGATGTTAAAAAAAAACAAAAAACAAACAAAAAACAAGTGAGTGATAAACAGAAGTACACCTTACATAGCATTAATAATTCATTTAATTCATTTGTAAAAGAGATTAAATCAACAATAGATATGTTCAAAAGCTTTATCCAGATTGGACTAGAGATTAAATTGCTTTAAAGATTTCTAATTAAAGGTCTTAAATTATAGCCATTATGATAAAAATTGCTGTATGTTCACATAATGTACTGTCCAGTGTAATGACACAGGTCCACAGTGGTTTTATCATCAAGAAAATTTCATTGATTTTAACTAATTTCAACATGCTGATTTCAAATTTGAAAAATATTTTGCACTATCATGTAAGGTTTGTTCGCAAAACGGCATGCTCATTTTACTCGTTATTTTATGAAAATGGACAGTATTATAGTCGTCGAATTAGCTTTAGGAATTCCTTAGAGCCCAATTACTCCATTCCGGAAGGCAACAATACATTCTGTGCCCGCGCAGTTAATAAAAAATAGTTCTACAATTTATTTATTATTATTTATTTATTAAAAATTTTATTTGCATCTTGTGAAAAATCCTTGCGTGAAGAATGAAAACTGAATTCAGTTTCAAAATCAGCCCACCAAAATTATATTAAATCGCCCATTAAAATTAATCAAATTTCCAAAAATTAAAATTCGCAGACCTGTGTAATTAGTTTAAAAAAAACTAATCATTAAAAAAACTTAATCAAAGATGCAGCAGTGGGATAGCCCAATATCAGAAACTTCTATATACGAGGGGCGATTGATAAATAAGGTCTCCATGGCTGTAACTTTATTTGTTAACCGATTTTCAAAATTCTTTTTGTATCTTATACTCACATTTGTCCTCTATGTAATGCACTATTCACTTTTCGACATAGTCCCCATCCCTTTCCACGCATTGCGCCAACGCGTGACTAGTTGGGTGAACCCGTCGGAGAGGAAGTCCGGAGTTGTTGTCGACACCAGGATTGAATGGCAGCTTTGGACCCTCTTCTGGAGTACGATAACGTCCGCCCGCACACGAGTCACCACACACGAGAGGCGTTGCAACACCTACAGTTCAAAGATGAAAAATTGCAGTTCAAAAATGAAAGACTTTGCACATTGCGACTTTCACCACTTCCCAAAGAAGAAAGAGCCCGTTAAGGGACATGAGTTGGTTCTGACGGCGAGGTAAATGCTGCCATTCAATCCTGGTGTCGACAACTCCGAAATTCCTCTCCGACGGGTTCACCCAACTAGTCACGTGTTGGCGCAATGCTTGGAAAGGAATGGGGACTATGTCGAAAAGTGAATAGTGCATTATATAGAGGACAAATGTGAGTATAAGATACAAAAAGAATTTTGAAAATCGGTTAACAAATAAAAAAGTTACAGCCATGGAGACCTTATTTATCAATCGCCCCTCGTATATATCAGATAAAGTGGTATATTTTTGTGGAAGTTTTCAAATTAGGATTAAAGCTTTCTTTATAATTTTTCACGTTTTAAAATGACTAGATTAAGCTGATGAAGCTAGATATATTATGCAGCTAGGTTAACAATGACGCTAAAATTATTAATATTTAAAGAATATAGGTGACAATAGGATTTTTAATTAAGAATAATAATTTAGTAATAAGGTCAGTTCAATTAATTTAATAATCCAGTAATTTTGTTTTTAAATGCTCAATTCAATTAAATTCATTCTTATAAGTTTGAATATCATCAGAATATTATTGCTAGGGCTGTCAAAAACTTCACTTTTAATGAATCTATATTTCTTGGTGCATTCAAACTAGTGATCTCATGAATGAACCAGTTCTTAAGATGAATGAGTGATCCATAGTTCTTTGGGATCCAGAATGCTAGGTAGCTGTCAGATGTCTGCAGAGTACAGTATATATATAAGATTCGAGGTAGTGAACCTAATTAGGTGGATCCAGTTTTTTGGCTACCTCATGTCCGGTTCTTTCAATCCTGTACTGCACAAGAGGCATGTCACAAAGTTAGTTTCTTCAGATCTCATTCTGATCTACTAGATGTGTATATAGTCGCATAGTTTTATTAAATATACAATCAATACTATAAGAACATGATTAAATGCTATTCCATTAAAGTAATTCTCGTTAATACTTAAAATATAAAAATATTTTATTTAAAAATAAACATCTGACAATATTCAATTTATCAGAGATTGCTATTAATTTTCCTGCTACCAAGTGCTCTTGGTCCGCTTACTGAACAGTTTAAGCACTCACTCAGTCTAGAATTAGCTTGCAAACAGCTGACGAATGAACCAAAGAACCATTCAAACATTCTTTTTCATGTGAACTTTATCGTTCTTCGAAACAACTATAAAATCGATCAAATACATCAGTTGATGTTTATAATTTCTACATAAAATTAATTTTTTTATTAAAAGAATTATATTTATAAAACCCTACAGTTAGTAGAAGCCTATATCAAAATAAATGCTGAAAAAATAGCCACTATGGATATGCTTTTGAAGCGCACATCAATTATAGATTTAATTACCTTTAATATAATTAATGAATTATGAAAAATGATATCAAACTTATTAGTAGAATTACAATTTAAAATTTACATAACTACACAATCTAAATTTTTCTAATAATGCATTTAAAATTTGAGCTTTGTATGCGACACAAAATGTTGTACGCAGGCACTTCTTTTTTCAAATAAATAAAATTACTTTTAGCAAACTGTTTTGCATAATTACAATTATTTTGTTTTAATATTTAACAGATTTATGGAAATCTACACAAAGGTAAAAATGGCTTTGTAATTAGTAAAACAAAAGCATATTACATTTATTAATAAAAACATTACACATTTTCTTTAATATTCATTTTGTATTAAATTCTTTCACAAACTTTTTTCAAATATTGAAAATAGTTAAGTTCATTTGGTCATCAGAAAAAAAGAAAAAACATTCAAAACACTTCTTCATAGAAACTGGAGTAAATTCTCAACATGTAAATTAAATATAAAATCAATAGCAAACATCAGTAATATATCAAAATTCTATTTTTTGGTTTTTTTTTTTATTTTTAATAATGTTTTTAATATGAATGCAATGAAAAATATATGGCTATATTTCCATTCCACTATTTTTTTTTTCATTAAACAAATACATATTTGTAAAAGCAATCTCATGTAATGTGAAGTACATAAGATAACAAATGAAGTAACGAACACTGCTTAAACAACTATCAATTGACTCAATTGATCAATAAAAATAATATTTACAATATTTATATTTTTGTACATTAAGAAAAATAAAATTTTAGTTAAAATAAATAAAAACCTCAGGCAAGAGCTTCGACGTAAGGCATAAAATTTTTGCAGTAACTGGCGACATATATTAAATAAATTGTAGCAACTCAAGGATCTTTGTTAAAAACACATTTGATGGATTTAATTATTCTAATTTTTTCATCTATTTAATAATAATCAGTTTATTGTTATTCTACAGTACAAATTAAAACTAAAATTCAAAGAAGATTCATTAATATTTACCGCATTTTCGCAAATATACCATGCACCCTATAAACTCCTGAAAATACAACTTAAAAAAAAACAAAAAACAAAAAGAAACCAAAGTCCTGGAACACTGCATTGCAATAAACTTCAAAATAACGTTGTTTTTAAATGTATTCATTTTCAATAAACTGTGGTATTTTTAATTAAAATAATATTTTATATCTTAAGGGAACTAACATTCAGCTAAGAAAATGAAGAGTTTCATGTGAAATTTGCACATTTCATTATGGTGGTCGAGTAAAGTTCCAACAAGGGGGAAGAAAAAGAAGAAAGTAAAACTGTGTTAAATATCAAAAAGATTGATTTCATCGAAATCTTTACTATAGTTTAAGATTTTAAAAATTGGATCAATGTTATTTCTCCAAAAACGAGTAGATAAAACTGTCTGTGTTTCTGTTGGTCTTGGAGTTACGAAACCAGATTAGTCTACAGATCGTGGAGCCCACAACCGAACATTTAAAATCTTAATTAAAATCTTAATACAAAGAAATACTTAAACAAAAATTAAAATTATGACAAAAATGCTGGTCACCAAATTTTCTAGTTAGAAATTGCAGAAAATTCATAATTTTACGTTCAAGAAATCTGACACTGTAGGTAGCTCCAGGACACCATATCCGTACTTACCTTAAAAAAAAAGTTTTGATAGGATAAATGATTTAAAAAGAATAGAGAAAGTAAAGAAATTTGCCATTCTTTTAACCAAACCCATTCGTCAGCAGACATCACAGGTCAAAATTTCAGTTTGGGCACTGACAGAAAGGGATTCATGAAAATTAATCCCCTAGATCTTTTATGTTAAAACTGTTCCATTGCTGGAGTAATCATAAACAAATTGAGATGTTTTACAAGAGTAAGTAACAACAATGGATTTTGTAGAATTGACCTTTAATCCATTGTTAGCGACCCAAGTATCAATGAGTTAATTGTGCTCTGGAAAATTCTACAATCTTCCCACGAGTTAATACTATAGATGATCTTCAAATCATCCATATAAAATAACATCCTAATTCCATTAACAGGTTGTTTTGGAATCAAATCGGAAATGAAAATGTTAAATAAAGTGGGGCCAAGAGGGAACCCTTGAGGCACCACTTCTGATTAACCCAATAATAATAGTATCAGGTCCTATAAAAAAAATCTGTTCAACAAAAATGTAGAAAACCATGAAAGAAGACTGTACAGCCTCTAATTTAGCCATCAGAAGATTAACATTTACCCTATCAAACACTTGACAAAATTGACTGGATTCAATCAACTGAGCTAGATAGTGAGTCAATAATAATAATAAAACTGTTTAATCTCTGGGTATATTTGCGAAATTATACGGTAATCTTCTAAAAATCCAACAATATTTAATAATCAAATCACATTTTAAAAAAGTTTACAGTTGTATAAATTTATCTGAAGTGCTTGTAATGGCACGGCAGTGGATGATCTAGGATTCATGATTTATTAATATCTAAAGTTTGCTGCAAAAATTCTGTATAAGAGAGACTGCAATTACTTTTGAATTGCATTTAAATTTTTAGCTAAAGCAAGTCCTTCAGGGTTTAAAAGCTAATCTAGACACCATTTTCCAAAGATAACTTGTATCAAGTAAAGTTAAATAACTACAAAGAAATATTTCCTATTTCAAGTGGAAAAAAAGAAGAAAAGAAAAAAACAAAAAAAAACAAAACAAAACAAAACAAAAACTTATTCAACAAATGAATGGTAGAAAATTTCCGAAAACAAATTATAAATTTCTAAATATCTTGACAATATCCTAGGTAGATGCACAGTAAATCTCAAAATTAATTTGACTACAGTTTTGTCTTTAAATTTTTAAATAAGCAAGAATCATAACTGTCAAAATTAAACTGGGATGCAAAATTAAAATATAATGAAAATACACCAGTATACAACCTTTGAATCTATGCCAATGATCTCATTTTTTCATAAGTTTAAGAGCAGCAGCTGTATGTTTATAGCAATGCGAAACTGCTCGACTATGCAACATAAATAATTTTATCTGATGCTTGATTTTATTAGGAAACAATAAAACTTTAAAAAACCATACAAAAATGAGAACAGTTGAACTTGTGATCAAACTATTACAAATCTAACTGATTGTGTTTAAATAAGTATAATAAATAAATTTACAGGTTCTTCTGGACTAATTACAGATTGGAAATGACAGTTGACTGTGGTTTAACTTTGACTAGACTGATAATTAAAACAACTCATTTGATGCTTTAAAAATAAAAATAATCTTATTTCATCTCTATTGCTTCTGAAACAAATCAAATGTAAGACATAAAAGAGTTTCATCTTTGATTTGTAAAGAAATTGTTCATATAATGGTACTTCACCTATTTTATTAATAAATCTCTTTTATGTTAAACATATTGAGTCCACTTTCTATGCACAAAATAATCATGCTAAATAATCTTGGCCTTCACACTTTAATTAATACAGAGTTCTTAAACTAATGCAATCACACACATTAATTCCCACAGATACATTATAATGAGAAATTTTTTAGGATACTTAACACTGTTTTTTTTGTTTTGTTTTGATTGATGTGAGCAAACAGTAAATTCCACATAAAAAAGATTTTTAATTGTTAAACTCTATTTTTGACATTAATAATTAAAATTAAAATAATTTAAACTAATTATAGCATTTATGAGCAGTCAGGAACAACATAAATTAAATTTATATAAAAATTACCGCTTTCAAAAAATAAGATATAAATAAAATTTAAATAAAAAATGCAATGCAAATTTCATAACAAATGTTTTTGTATAAGTTTGACTTAATCTCAATTTTAACATGATGTATTTATATGTGAAATTCTATCAAATGAATTACATTTGATATTTATTTTAATAAATTCCAACATAATATTAAAAATGAAATATACTTTCAGATCCAATCTGAAAATAAGAATGCATTTGACAGTTATTCATATTTTTTTTTTCTTTGCTTCATTCAGAATACAGAATTCATATGATCATTTTTTTTCTTCTCAAAATATACATTACGCTAGTTTAAAAATTAAGTGAAATAAAAATACATGTAATTCATCTGAACTGACATGATTTTTTAAATACACAGATTTTTAGTTTTTCATATTTTAAGCCACTTATACACATGTATTTATATCTTTCTTTCTTATAATTTTTCAATTTTGAATATTTTTAGGTTTCCCTCTACAAATGGGAATGTTTTTGTATGGGAAAAACAGCCGTTTTTGAACCAAAATGATATTTATTACAATCATGCGAATTAATATTATTTACTATAAAATGAATAAATGGCAAATGCACTGCATATAAACTGAAAATAAAAATAGTCGATATTGAATGGAGATTGCTAAAGTAAATTTCAAGTCTCCCAGTTCGAATCAATTATTTTTTTTTTTCCGGCATTTTAATCAGGGTATTATGTTGATTAAGGCAGTTTGATTAGCCAATCTATATAAAAACAAAAATATCTGATCTGGGGCTGAGTTGGATGGGTATTTGCCAATCTAACATATATTTCAAGATTGCCAAAATGAAGTAGTCAAATAAATAAATAAATAAATAAATAAATAAATAAATAAATAAATAAAACGAATCCAAAAACTATCTAAACAATATAAAAAAACATCAATTAAATTAAATTCGGTAATAATTTAATACTGAGCTGAGGTATCTTATAGTTTCTAACCCCATGATTGATTGGAAAGAATTTCAGCATCCTTTCTTGCTTCAGCTAGACGCCTTTTCTCATTTTCTTCTGCTTGTGATGCTGCTTCAGTTTCACTTAATACAACGGCCATAACTTGAGATTCGGGCTTGAAATGAAGACAAAACAAACACATTAAAATCAAAAAATTAAAAACAAACAAAAAAATAACAACTTTGGCAGTACTTTAAATATCTTTTCATTTAAGAATTATTTTGAATATGAAAAACTCTTTATAAATTTTAGCTACCTAAATGTTTTACAAGTATATCCTTTAAAATTACCAAATTCTGTGTGCATGAATATACCAGGTGTGATCAAACAGATTAGCACGTGGAGCATGATGACTTTATAGCTCGCTTCATATGCACAGACCAAAGAAAAAGTAAGGGCACATTCATTCTCCTTGCATGTCTAGTTTGTGCTGCAGATAACATGACCTATGTCCATCCAAGGCATCTTGATAACAAGTTTGTCGACGATCACATGGTAAATAATGCAATTGTTGATTTGAGCTAGCATGAATGCGACTTGTCTACACTGCCGACTTTCTAGTGTAGTCTTTGACCATTGACAATTGACCTATTGCTATCTACTATTCAAGAGTAGTTGACCAGGAACATGGTGATCGTTATTTCAGAATTTAGCAACAGATTTATCATTAAAATCCTTTTTCCTTCATTTCCTGCCAGCAGGCTAAATAGCATAATACTGGCTGAATTATAATAATTTTCTAAAAATATTAATAAAATAAAAATTACACTCATCGTCAAAAAAAATGTTGCACCCACAGAAAACCTATGGGATGCTATGGAATACGGCGGCATTTTATCATCTGTTTTATGTCTTTTCTCTCTCTCTCTCTCGAAAAAAAAAAAAAAAAAAAAAACTACTCAGATTTAGGTGAGCATGAAAGCACATGGATCTGTTGACATAGTATAGAGCCAACAATCCCATTAATGATAGTTTCGCTTGGCGAGAGCTAGAAGCCAAAGTTCAGTCTATGTGAGATGAGATGAGTCAAGACTATGTAGAGAACATGTACGACTCCATGCAGAATGACATGTGGCAGAATGCATTAGAAATAATGGTGGCCCAATATCCTATTGAGAATTGTAATGATTTTGGTATTTTGACCAATATATTTTGTCATACTCACACTCATTGTTTAATAATTTGTTGCTGTTGTTGGTGAGTACTAACTTCCTTTCAAATATCTTTTCAATCTGATAACCCTCTGAGTCCAAATTTTTATTTTTTATTTTTTTTGATGATGAGTGCATGTGTCAGTACTTATGCATACATGAGTATATATAAATGTGAGTGAACACATATGTATTAATGAGTATAAAAGTATTAGATTATGTGAATGGTTAAACTATGAACTGTAAATTTTGTTAATGAAAACATGAAAGAAAATTTGGAAAAAATTTGTCTCCTTTTTTTATTAATAATTTAAACATTTATTCATCAGCCTTCAGCCATTCTTGAGTTATTTTTTATTAAATTATTTTGAATAACCCATTTGTATTCCGAGCAGCTTTTTTAGGTGCCATACATTTTTGCATTTGCAATTGGGAAAGAAACATATTACGCCAGAGTTGCTTATTTCAATTGGTTGTTAGCCAATAGCAGTCAATAGCACTGAACCCAGACGCATCTCAGCCAGAGATCGTATCTATACTTACAAGTCAAGTGGTTTGTGCTGCTAATATGTTTTGAGATAGATAACTCAAGATTGACTATGTTAATTGTCAACAATTGGAATCTGTCAAGATCAACAGCCTGTCGATGAGTTCAGTCTAGACACCGAAGGGAAATAATAGCCTGTCGATGAGCTCAGTCTAATGAGTGGTGATTAAATTCCTAATAGTGGAAGGATGTCGGCAAATGATGTTCATTACAGAATGCATGGACTATAATCGTATGATGCAGGTCTTGCAGGTCAATGCTGGTCTTCATGCTGTGGATATTCTGCAATACATGTTAAAATAAAAAGGGTGGGAAGTCATGCATTAGCCAGCCTACATCCTCAATATCATCATGCGACTTTCACTGGATGGATCTTAAAAGAAAAGAAAAAGCTCTAATAGGACAGTGATTCCACTCCAATGGAGAAGTCATGGCCATGGTGATTCGTAGAGCAAACTTATAGTGAATTACTTACAAATATAGTTAGTTCTGTAATGAACATGATTGCTTTTGCCTAATTATCAATTTCTTAATAATAAAATCACGACCGACTGTTTGCCCATAATGAGCATGATTCCTCATGAGTACTAGCCATCTGTCATGAGGAGTATTCACCCGATGCTCGGAGTCTTAACAGGCATAGACTCTACAAGGCTTAACAGCATTGATTAACGTTTTAAGAAATGTTTCCTCAAATTAAGAAATTTAGTTGAACTTAAGTTTGGGAAAATTTTCCCAAAAATTTCTTAAAGTTTTTTTTTTGTTTTATCCCAACTTTACCTAAAAACATTTGGTATTAATAGGACGATTTTAAATCTAAAATTCACTGAGGGGGTTGGGGCAGGAAATAATTTCGTATTAACCGTTTTCATATTAAGTGGAAATTAGTGGACCATGATATTTATGGATGGTCTTGTTCAGCTAATCAATTTCTAAACACTGTATTAATGAGCTTATAATGGAATTTAGCCTACATGTCCTAGCTTAATATGCAGCAAAGAAATATCTCCATAGGACATCATCAAAAGGAAAATAACAAAACATCCATTATGTTCTGTATTGCTAAATAGGATTGTAAAAACACAGAACAAAGCCCAAAATGAGCAATCTGCTAGGTCAAATTCATTGCCCATGGCAATAAGAATGTTGCTAGAAAATTTCTCCCTTAAAAATTTCAAATAGCAAAACAGTCATGTTTATACAGGGTGTAACAAAAAGATCAGGACAGTGGAATATTTGGAAAAATAAACATCGGATCGAAAAAACAAAAAACACGTGTTTAATATTTATAATTTTCTCCCCAGAAAATTTTCTCAGATGGGTGGGAAAGATAAAATAGCTGGGCATACAAAAATCAAAAATAAATAAAACATTATACAGTGTTTCCAGTTTTTCACGTATTCACCAAAATCAACCGGGCGGCACACCCCTTAAAAATGGCCTGGGAGAAGCTTGCACCGTGCCCTCGCCATCACAGGCATTCCATTATCACTGCCTCGAAGCAATGGCAAATGCCCTGACGGAGTGACCCTCTCCGCCTGGAAGTCAGGGTAGATGCTACTATGCGATGTGACTATGAGATGATAGCCTCGCCCGCTCCGACCTAGACGAAGTTCAAGGGAGGCCCATTTCGCATCAAACCTTGTTGAAAGCAAGTAAAGGTCAAAGTACGCTGCTAAGCAACTTTCTTTTTGCCCCCACTGGCTTCGAGACTTTCAGCCCCTGCAGCTCTAAAGACCTCTCTTTCCTAAGGGAAAGACTTTCCGCTGCTACCCAAGACACTAGATCCATGGAGTTTCTTTGCCCTGGACATGCGGCTTGCATCATCGCTTCTTTACCCCAGGCTACCCCCTTCAATGAAATTTTCTTCATTTAACCCCCTGTTTTGTAGACATTCCTACTATTTCTAGTAAACAAGTACTTTGCTGTTGTGAATTCCATCCATCTACACCATTTGGTCTTTGTGTTATTGCCACATGTGGGCATAAACTGTGCTGTAGTTTTACTTACACAGAAGAAAGTTCTACATTACCAGTTTATCTCATATAATTTCATATGTTAATTTTTATAAATTAATAGATCTGTTTATTTAATTTAATTTATTCCATTTACCATATTTATTTAAACTTATTGATTATTTTTAATATCTATAGAAGAATCCTGGAAAATCGTTTAATTTTTCATAAGCTTTTGCTATTCGTTCATAGCTCATTTCTGACTCATTTGTTTGAAATAAAAAAAATTATAAAAAACATTAGAATATTTCTTGGGACTACCTATATAGCGATAAGTCTTATAAAAATAAATATGAAAAAACTCAGCATAGCAGATTTCAGCCACTATTTTTTTTGTTTTTTTTTTACAAATAAAGCTTCTTGCCAAGTGGCTGACTCGATAAAACAATATATTTTTTTTTACCCCCCTTTTTGAAAACTCACCCCCTTTAAACACAGCAGTATACACGTGACTGAAGTTTGTTTTAATGTTTCTTATCAATTTGAGAAACTTTTGATATAAGGTACACCAACGATAGGGGGCAGCCGTAGCCCAGTTGTCTCACCTTGCTCAATGCAATGGTGGAGTTAAGCAACCTTGGGCACGGCTAATCACAGGTTGGGTGACCACCTGGAAATTTCCATCTCCCCCCGTGCTTCGGAGGGCACATAAAGCCATCGGTCCCAGTTGCTGCGACCATCCTACATAAGTTCTGCGATAATCTACCCTCTATACCATATAACACCGAAGATAAGTTCACTTAATTTTTAGCATATCAAAAATCAATAAAAAAAAAATTAAATTGCAAAAAAAAAAAACAGACTCATAGAATTCAGCCAATTGCATATATACATGTATCAATATCATATTGATAAGTAATGTTTAAAACAAATGACTGAAATGATAAAATTATATAGGAGCGTTTTTTTTTTTATTGAATTTTAACTGTTAATTTAAAACTCAGCAAAGTTGAAATGGTTTACCCAGCACTTTTGTTATGAGATCTCTACACTTTTCAACTTTAATCATAAGATAAGGATCATATACCGTACAAATTTCTGCCACCAGCTCCTTAAGTATAAAGACCATCAAAAAGTAGAATAGGAATGTTTCTAAGTCCCACCCTCTATCTCAATGATAAAACTGGGTTCAAAACTTTAAAAGTTTTCACACTTTCAGTGCCTCTATCTGCTAAAATTGGATCAATTGAAAAATCACCAAAAATAAAGCATTTGTGAAATGTTGTGTACAATCTGAAAATACCATTAAAAATATGGGTTCCTATTTAAGATTTCAAAGTTGCCCCTCCCCCAACCTCAGGGGGTGGAGTTGGGGGGACAGTTGAGTTTAGCATCATTGGATAGTTTTTGAAAAATTTTAAACACGTGTTTTTTTGTCTTTTCGATCCGATATGTGTTTCCTTGAAAACAGAAAGTTATTTATACAATTTATTATTTAAAATTATATTAGTTAACTTACCCTGATGTGTTGCTCAAATAAAGTTTGATCATCATTAATGACACGACCACATCCTATTAATTTAAGACGATTCTTTGGGACACCAGATTTTATAGACACTTCCTCTCTTAACTCTTCACCTTTCATCTTAAGACTGACTTCAATATTGAATTCTGTTTGCTAAATATGAAAAAAAAAACAAAAAACATAAGTAATTAAAATGAAAGGTTTAAAATACAAAATGGTTTTAAAATATAAATAATAAATATTAAATATCTACATACAAATAAAGAACTTCAAGTTTTATGACAAGCATAATTCATTCAAATTAATAAATGGTTAAAAGCTGCATAGCATGGGAAGGCCAAAGCAGATATAAAAAGAGATCAGGGATATAGTTTTATTTGTTTCCAAATAAAGATGAAAATCGAGTGGAAAAACAAATCAATGCTCTCGGGCAAAAAAGGTGAAAGCTGAACAAACATAGAATCCTCCTCAATCAGGATTCTCAAACATAGAATCCTCCTCAATCAGGAATTCTCAAACATAGAATCCTCCTCAATCAGGATTCTAGGTTCCATTAGCTAATAGTCATGCTTTAAATTGTCACTTAAAGTTTCATAATAGTCATTCATAATAATGTAATTCAGACTATTTTAAAGCAAAAACAAATCCACAACAACACCCAGTCCATATGTAACGAAAAGTTAATCAAGGTTGTTTTGGCACTCGTTGGTGCATGTGACATCACTTGATGATGTAGTTGCCATACCTCTATATATGAACAGCTTACAGGTTTGTTTTTTTTATTTTTCTTCCTTTTCCTTTTGCTTTTATACCATCAGAAACATAACCCATTATTCTACAGTCTTTTTCCTGATTGTTTTCTTGGCACTCCATCTTCCACAACAGACATTGTATCCAATAATTTGATTGCCTTCCAAAACTGCACAAATTGGAATTCAATTTTTTTAATTCTTTGAAACACCCCATTTTTGTTTTTCTTGTCAAGGAAATCAGAACACGATATTCCGTGATTAGAATGTTTGCAACAATCTATTTTAACCAACTGCAACTTAATTAAAATATTTTATTATGATAAATATTCAAAATTTTTAAAATATTCAAAGTTTTCACTGAATAATTAACTTAAAATAGTAACTCCTTTTATTAAAAATTGAAAATAAAATAAATCTTAAAAACAATTGATAATGAAAGTCATCCAATGTGGAGAAATGCAATAATGAAGTGGACAGAAATGGACTTTCATTATCAATTGTTTTTAAGATTTATTTTATTTTCAATTTTTAATAAAAGGAGTTACTATTTTAAATTAATTATTTAATATTACAACTCCTACTCTTAATTAATTAATTCAATATTTTCCCCTTTATTCATTATTCAAAAGTTTGCTGTTACTTTTTTTCCTTTTTAAAATAAACTGTTTATTTTCTAACTTAAGAGTCAAAGTTTGAATGATATAAGCTGCTAAGTAATATTGATTCACAAACATTTTTAATATAGAAAGTGTCAGTCTTATTATTTTACACAATATCATCAAGAAAATATAAGAAATCAATAAATGTAGCAGTTGATTTGTTAAAAACATATTAGTAATTTTCTGATAAAGCCTCTATTTATACCTGCAAGCAAACAAGAAATGAATCTGCCCTTCATTTCTTGATGCCTCACTGAGTGATAACAGACACAACACTGAAAGCAAAGTATCAGATGCTACCAGTAGATACTATAAATGAATAAATAAGATGAGAGCCACTTTCATTACAACATAGGAGTTGAATACTTTTCATAAGCAGGATTATTTTGCGTTTATCATTATTATTCATTCAAAGAACTGAATAAAACAACTATAACAGCAATATTATACTTGATAAAGATCAATATTTTAATTAAAATTAGACAAATATCTTTGTCAATAAATCATTCGGATTAAAAATAGTGAGGGGGACAAAAGAGTATCAAGAAAATTAATTTCTTCAGGTTTGATTACCACTGCCAAATTAAAATACACAGGTATGAACAAATCAAAGGAATATCTATGTGAAAGAAGGGGGATTGTAGACAGTCAAACTATAAAGAAAGTAAAAACTTCTAATCCACAAAACAAATGAGCAAAAAAAAATTCTGTGTCGCAACTATGATTTTATCATTATAGTGCCTACACTCATAATATAATTTCCATTCTATAGTTTTTCTTTATATTTTGTTAGAAAATAGTACAGGTTGGCCCAAAAATTAAGTTACTGACGTTGGGAACTGATAACGGTTTTATTAAAGAACAGATTATAATGATATTTTAACATGTTCCGATCATAAAATATGCAAATTAGTTTAAATAGTTGTTTGACCACTAAAGAGTGTAGCTATTGGTTATGAAAATTTCTAAAAAGACCAACAACTCTCTGTTACCTGAAAGACTCCATTAGCAAAAAGATCCCTCAAATCTCACAGCCAATGTTGCGATCTGCAGTTTTCAATATTGTTAACCGTTTAAATTTGGTGATAAAAGAGAAAAGTAGCCATATCCAGCAGATTATCTGATGAAAAATGTAACTACCTTATTTGCATATTTTATGACTGGATAAACATTTCCAATTACCGTATAACCACATTTTTATCGGCATGCTGGAAAATGAGGTTCACCAAATTTCCTGTCTCCTTTTTCTGGTCCCTAAACTTACATGCCAGAAAAAAGCGAAAAGGGCCGCTAAATGTGAAGATTTTTTTCCGATAATTGGAAATACAAAATTTTTTGGAAAGCAACCTTTTGGCACATTTAAAGTCCTTAAAAATTATCATGGGTTTCAGTTTTTTACCATCACATTTTCCTTTTCCAGTGCTGTTGTATACGACATTCTCTCTCCTTTAAAATCAAAAGTTTTTGAATAGGGGAGCCAAGGATCTTGCCTTTTGAACAAGGGGACAACTTCTGCCCAGCACTGGTCACTGAACGATAGGACAGACCATGCCATGTGATGAAGCAAATCAACCAAACATGTGAAGCATCGAAACTTCCAGTTAACTTGAGATGTGATTTTATTCAGATCCGATTTCCCGTAAGAGAATAGCCATTGTTCATGTACCCACAAAACTAATGTTTCTAGTTCGGTAAATTAAGCCTTTTTTTTCAATGAAGCCTCATCTGAAGATAAAGGAGGCTTTAACTTTTTCCAGCTGCTCCTTTTGTTTTTTTCAGTCTAGGAATGTCAAAAAAAGTGTGCTGCCTCTGATGTTTCCATTTAATTCACCCAATCTCTGAAGAACTATCTTAAATTTCAGTGGGAATGATAACTTTCGACTAGTGGTGTCACTTTTGTCTGTCTTGTTGTCGTAATTTTTATCAGAAGAAAAAAATAAAATCAGGCACTTAGTTGCTGGATGCTCTGAAGACATTCGTTGAATAGAAGAACAACTGCCATGAATGTACAACGCAGAAATGGCCTTTTGAAGAAAACCAATCACCTTATAGGAAATTAGATACAAATTGTATTTTATCTAAAGAAGGCTAGATTAGAGAGATTAGAAAATAACTGCTCCAAGCTTGGACTTTTATGTTCACCTAATAATTTATTTAGTATGCAGTCACTTATTTAAAACTGTATTTTTCATCTAAGGCTCAGTTTTGATTAAAGTCGTACGGCCTGGTCGCTTGGATCGCTAATTGCATCCGATTTCACTAAATCCCTCAAGCTACGCTTCCCATTGTAATTCTTCCAATTTTCTGTGTCGAATTTTCCGGCATATAATATAAAATGGGGTTTTACGGCCCCTGGTCATCTTCGATTACATATTGCATGCTGGCAAATGCATGGCTATACTGTATGCCAATATGAACATGCTAAAATATCGTTATAATCTGTTCATTAATAATGTTATCAGCTCTAAAAATGGTAAGTTATTTTTGGGGGACACTGTAGATTAAAAATCATAAGAAATTATACTCTATTCAACACAACCTTTAAAAGTCAAATGCCCTCAGTTTTAAAAATTCTGGCTTTAAGTCTAGCTTGAATATAAACTGATTCTGAAAGCTAACATTAGATGTTATGTGACATTTGGGTCTTCTATACAGTGAGGCTCTGATCTAGCCTTTTGGAGTTGCAGAAGTATCAAGTATGTACTCACGTTTATTAATGCATATAAAAATATTGAAAAGAAGGTTTAAATATCTAAAGCCATCCAGTATTCTCATTTTAGGGGGGGGGGGGGGGAAAAAATGTGAGCTTGGACTCACACCAATGAAAAAACTCTGAGGGGAAAAAAAAATCTTGTTCTTCTAGTAAACAATATTCTGATTTTTAAAAATTTTTTTTAAATGCAATGACAACGTTTTCAATAAGGAAATTTAAACCTTTCATGAGTAGTAGGAAACATTAAATTATAGTTTTCAGTAATTAATATTTCAGTATGAAAGCAAAATATTGGACCCAATTTCACTTAAAACATCAACTGTAATGGCATGCGTTTGTTCTCTCTTTCTTTTGTTTTTTGGCGGTAGAATTTGTATATAACAAATCTTAAAAGAGTTTGGCTTCATTCCAGCCTTTAATAGCAGTAATTCTATATAAACAAAGTTCTAGGCTATATGAAAGAACAAATTTAGACAAATTAGAAATTAGACAATGAAAGAATTAGACAAATCTGATGTTTATAGAATATCTTACATGATTTGTGGAAAGCACTATTATGGACAGTAAGATAGGCACCAGAATTAATTACTACAGTCAAATCTCGTTACGGTGAACTCTTATACCACGAACCCTTGTCTAATTTGAACTCATTTCCTCAGTTTGGTTGGCTGGCTACTATTCTTATACAATTTACTAGCTCTATGACGAACTCGGTTTTCACGAAAACTCGGATAAGTCGAACCTAGTTTCAGGTAAAAGTTCGTGGTATACAGTAGTTATGCACTGTACAGGATTAAGGAATTAATGTAACGGGTGGCGCAAAAAAGGTGTTAAAAAGTTTTTGTCTGTGGTTAATCGTATGTCATAAATGATTTTCCTCGTGATACTGTTCTATTGCAGTTCTGAATATTCTGTAGCTCACTCACTGATGTCTCTCATTACAGTACATGTCAGAATGGAAGCACTAACGTTGGAACAACATGTGCTTATCGTAAAGAGATTTTACAAAAATGCTGTGGTGAGATGCTTATTCAACAGAACCTTAGACAAAGATTCACCTGCAACACTCCAGGATCTTTGTACTGCAATTTCCAGAATGATTCGTGCAGTCAAAAATGATGTTCTTCAGAGAGTCACCATGGAATTCAGTTAAAGGCTCTACACACTGATTGCAGCATTTGGAAGTCACTTTAAAAACCTTCTGCATTAAATTTCAAGATGTCTGTTATAGAATAAGTATGATAACAAGAATCTATAACCTCATATTATGTCGTAGTAGACAAAAACTTTCTAACATCTTTTTTGCACCACCCAATACATGTGTAATTTCAAAACAAAAAATGTATATCAATATAATTTCTGCAGACTTTTTCTAACTACGTACAGTATTTATGTACATCAAGTATGCAGACAACCATCCTGTTTTGTGTGTTGTTCATACAATGCCTTGCTAACACGAATAGAGTTCGTGGTAAACAGGTCATGCATACTACAAACTTATATAGCATGCATTTACTAGTTCGTGGTAACGAGATTTGACTGTATATCAAATGTGTCTAAAAATATAATGTAGAAAAATCTAGTTTTGTAATTGTAACCCTAATTATGACTGTCTGCATGCCAAGAGAAGACATCGCTTGGTGCAACGCTGTAGAGATCAGTCTATATTCAATGAGAGGAAAGCTCATTCACAAACGACATTGATATTTTATAACTATTTTCTCCCCAACTGAAGTGAAATTTTTCTCATGTATACAAGAACATAAAATAAAAAAAATAATTATACCATAAATTATTGAGCGCATTTTGACAGTGAATATTTTATTAACCAAGAAATGTACACACTTCTTGTGAACATCATTGAAAAGTACAACTCAAACAGTTTGTCAGGTGTCACTATCACCACCAGGCGGCAGCACTGTTTGGCGTAGGAACACAAAACGCGAAAATGGCGACCGTGCAGCAGAAAGCAATGTGCGTTCTTTGGTTTCATGAGCAGAAATCCGTGATAGCAGTTCAACGGCAATTCCGCTTGGAATATGGACAACCTGCTCCTGGAAAGGATTCCATAAAGCGGTGGTTTCAGCAGTTTAAGGACACTGGAAGCGTAGCCCACAAGAAAGGTGCTGGTGGGCCTACCGTCAGTGAGGAAGTCATTGAGAAGGTGCGAGATGCGTTCCAACGGAGCCCTACGTAGTCAACTCGGCGCGCCAGCTTGGAATTGCGAGTCCCATGATCTACGGTGATGAAAGTGATGCATAAGCGTTTGAAATTGTATGCCTACAAAGTTCAGATTGTTCAGAAACTAAAGCCCGACGATAAACCGCAACGGTTTGCATTCGCGGAGCTCATTCTGCACAAAATTGATGTGGACAACACGTTCTTGGATAAAGTGGCTTTCTCAGATGAGTCAACATTTCATGTTTCCGGCTGTCGCATTTGGGGATCAGAGAACCCTCATGAAGTCCGTGAACATGTTAGAGACAGTCCAAAGGTCAATGTGTGGTGCGCGTTGACTGTCAATGAAGTGATTGGACCATTCTTCTTCACAGAGCAGTCGGTGAATAGCATCACGTACCTTGACATGCTGCAATGTTATGCTATACCGCAGCTTGAACAACGACAACCAGATGTTATTTTTCAACAGGATGGTGCACCGCCACACTGGGGAACGATTGTGCGGCGATACCTGGATGAACAATTTCCTGGTCGTTGGATTGGCCGCGGGGGGCCGATTTCATGGCCTCCGCGATCTCCTGACATCACACCACTCGATTTTTTCTTGTGGGGATATGTAAAGGACTGCGTGTACTCCAGCAAAGTGCGTGATCTTGATGAATTGAAGGAAAGGATTGTGGCCGCCATTGCAACAGTGACACCTGAAATGCTGCGGAATACATGGCGTGAAATCGAATATCGAATGGATATTCTGCGGGTCACTGCAGGAGCACACGTGGAAGTACTGTAACTTCGGAATATTACGGAAAAAAACTGTTTGAGTTGTACTTTTCAATGATGTTCACAAGAAGTGTGTACATTTCTTGGTTAATAAAATATTCACTGTCAAAATGTGCTTAATAATTTATGACCACCCTGTATAAGCTCTTATTGAACTTACAATGACTTCTTCACAAACAACGATATATTTCCCTTGTGACATGTTCTCTTGGGATGCAGACTGTAAAAATATTACAAATTTCTATAACTCTGCTGTATTAATTTCTTTTTGAAGATTACCAAGGAATCATCCAACCAGCTGCTTAATAGTGACAGTAATCCTATGAATGTAGCTGTTGGATGAAAATTACCAAACACGTTACATATTCCACAAGCTATTTCACACAGATGATATCTCATTTGTCGAAATGTATATATAGAGTTTGAAATTAGCATTTATCTATTTGCCAGAGACTACCGAAAATTTATTATTGCAACCAGTTTATCACTGCTGGTGGCCCAGTTGGCAAGTGGCATTGAAAATTCATTCTGGCAAACAATCTATGACTGCTGGTTGCCCGGGAATATGACCATTACCTCTAGCAGCAACAAATCAGCAATCCCCCCCCCCCCCCCCCATGTTGTACTCTACAGTAACAACAGAGTTACTATATGTCATGATAATCTGAACAGAATTTGTCAGTTACGCAGTAGATGCCGATTACCAGTCAGGAATCACTGCTGAAGTGACTTTTCAAAGTGACAGTAATGGTGGACTGCATCATGAAAATTGATAATTATGAGAAATATTCACCAGCAAATATTGTAGTATCTAGTATTCTACAAAGCTGTAATGACAGATTTAATGCTACAAATGTAGAATTGACAGAGAGCATGAGCTTTCAGGATTCTCCCCAAGCCTTTTGAAGGGGCACGCCACCCAGCTGGTTTTGGTTGCTGAATGCACAAAAATTACACAAATTACATAATACTTTATTTATAATTTTTGTCCACCTGGCTATTTTATTTTTCCACCCAGCTGATAAAATTTTCTGGGGAGAATATTGGCCAGATGAGAAGGAAGAGGTGCCACCATTTGGAGATAATTCAGTAATGACCTATACATATATTTCCCCCCAAATGTTGGAAAAAATTGGATGTATATTTGAAAACATATTTCCAGAATGGAGTTATGTTAAATAAACATGACAATCATGAAAACATTAAAAATTTGTCCTTTCAGGGTGGTGATATGGATTCTGCTGGGTTTGAGTGCACAAGTTCTCTATGCTTCTGGATGTTCTGCTATGCCTTCTGACATGCAATGAAAATTATTAAAAATGACAGGCACAACTAAATTACAATTACCTGTGCTTGTTGACATGATTACACAGATTCATTCTGATAAGATTTCATTAGATAATAAATAATTATTAACTATTAATGTACAGTCGAATCTCGATCTATCATTTTCCGGAATCATCATTGTTTTTCGTTGGTTCCCGTGTAGCTGCTACTGAAGTATGCTAATAAAACTCACATCCATCATTCCTCATGTATCATTAAGAATTGTTGGTCCCAAAGGACATTTTCCCGGATTGATCAATTTTTACGTATGAAGATTTTAAGAAAGAAAATATATGAAAGAACAAAATTTTTGGTTAATTTTTAGGAAAGAGTATTTTATAAGAAAAGAGAATGGACATGCACCTGATGGCGGAAGATCGCGATCGAATGGAGATCCTCCATAAGGCTGCTGCCCCCGCGACCCTAACGGATAAGCGGGTTTGAAAAGTAAGTAAGTAAGTAAAGAGAATATTTAAGTTATCTTTTTATTTTGTTGACAATGTCTAGAATAAAGAAAGACTGGTAGAATATCAAAGATAAGTTAGATATAATAAACATTATTTATTTTTAAGATTGATTATACAGGATATTTACGAATTCTGTGTACAAACTTTTAGGGGTGGTAGGAATCTTATTTTGAATATATTTTGATAATAAACTGGGAATCGCAAATGAATCCTTGATACATAAAAAATAATCAAACATCATATATGTAACAGCTGTCTGTGAGACCTCATTGTCTCTCTTGTTAATGTATTTCCAGAAAAAGGAGAAATTGGAAATTTGATATTGATGGTCACAACATTTTTATTAACCAAATATTAAATGTTTGTAAAATTACAAAAGGTGTTCAAACTACTCTTACACCCTTTAGATTTCTTCTTCTGGGGACATCTGCATTAGAATTAGGTGTACGATCTACTGTGCATTTTGTTAGCGTGAATTTGTAGCTGCAAGTAACCATGTAAGAGATACTGAGGGATTTTTGGCTGTGTCAGAAATTCAATGGCAAGATGCTCTGAGGCATGCATTGATGCTCTAGGTCAACAGTTTGAACACCTTTTGTGATTTTACAAACATGTAGTATTTGATTATTAAAAATGTTGTCACCATCAATATCAAGTTTTCTAATTTCTCAGTTTTCTGGAAATACATTAATCAGAGAGACAATATTATGAGGAAGTCTCAGACAGCCATTGTATGTATGACGTTTGACAATTTTTCTTAATGTATCAAGATTCATTTGTGAACCCTCGTTTATTGGCAAAATATATTCAAAATAAGGTCCTCTACTACTCTTAAAAGTTTGCACAGAGTTCGTAAACACCCTGTATACACGTAATAAAAATAAGTTTATGGCATTTGGGTTTTTCTCTTTCCTATACAGGGTGTTCCAAAAGGTCGTTTACAAACTTTACGTGCTGGTCTGTCAGACCATGACAAACAAGTTTTACGTAGAAAGTTGTGTCTGAAAATCAAACCGTGGGGTTCTCCTGCAACGTCCTTGCCTGAAATGATCCCGCTTTCCACTCTCTAATATGCCTCTCTAATACTTTAGCGGAGGCTGGTCACATTTTTGGGCACAACTTCCTACATAAAACATGATCGTCATGGTCTGATAGACCAGCACGTAAAGTTTGTAAACAACCTTTTGGGACACCCTGTATACAGTTTGGGACACCCCATTAATACATGTTTCAAGGGACCAAGCAAAATCTATGTATTATCCAGCATCACGTATTATCCGGGATTAACGATTCCGCTGCCTAATATTTTCTTCATTATTAAGAAGCATTAACAGAGTTGTACAGAAGATATTAAAAGCATCTTTGCCAACTTTGTCCTCTTCGTGGTTGATTTTCTTGCATTATCTAAAATAGTCTATTTTCTGGTCCAGCGAAAGATCATTGAGTTGAAATAAAAATGCTGTGAATAGGACTTATATCATTTTTCAAGGAACATGCTTATACACACATTGAGAAGAAATCAAAATTCGCAGCCATGTGGATTGATGTCCGATAGAACCAATCTGAATTCGCAGATCATCATCGAATATTGCAGAACTAAAAAAATTTTTGCAACCACATTGTAAATAATTTAAGATTCCTAGAATGAAAATCTTAATTGTTTGAGCCAAAGAAATACATATTATCTGGGATCAGATGGGGGAAAAAAAATACTTAACAGGCTGAATCTACATGAAAATAGATTTCAAGAGGAATGGACCAAAGGAAAATTATGTATACGTGGTCATATATTATTGGGTTCACTGTATTTATTCACCGTTATGTAGAAATGTTTTGTGGAACCTTTTTTGTGCTGGACTTCTAATCGTTAATAAATTAAAGATGAAAAATGGAGCTTCCTGGTTCAATCTCTGGCATGGAAGCTTTTTTTTTTTTAATCTTTAATTTTGACAGATTATTTGAAGAAAAAATAAAAGGTAAAGTAATATAAAATTATTGATAGGAACCTTTTTTTTTATAGATTTTTCCAAAGACATTTTACCTTCATCCTTGAAAAATCAATATAAGGAAAATTACATTAAATTCTCTTTTGATCTATTCCAATTCTTTAATAGCAAATGGAAAGAGAAGATTCCAGACTCTTTTCTTCAATATTTCAAAAGGTATAGAACTATTTGTCTTTATTCACATATTTAAAACACATTTTGCTCAATGAGAAATGATGACATGGAAATCTTAAGGAGAAATTTATAAATAGTATTACTTTTTTTTTTTTTTTTTTTAAATATTTTCCAAAAAAGTTTAGATATGCATATTTATCAAAACATGCTAATTATTTTTGATGTATTGCAGAGTTGAAAAAAAAATGTCATTTGAACCGACATGAGATCATGCCAACAGAATGATTCACTCACTGGTCAAACTAAAAATAACAAAAGAAAATCCATTTATTTTAAGAAGGAAGCCCTTCTGCTTTTAACCATGAAACTAAATTTACTGTAGAACAAGAAAACAATGATACTGGAGAATATGAATTCTTTAAGGGAACCGACACTTTTAACTAAAATCATCAGAATTTTTTGTTTTTTAAAATCAATAATAGTTATCAATCTGATTGTTGGGTTTTCCCGTTTATTTATTTATTTATTTATTTTTTTTTTCAACAGAGAATATGCACAGTAATGAATTCAAGGATTTATTTTCATGTTGTTATCAACGTATTCAAAATATAATATGGAAAAAATTGCCCGAAACAGGATTCGAACCCAAAATTTCGGAATCGAGTTTCTAAGCTCATTGACCATTTTTTAAAGGGTCTTACTATACCTTGTCTTTTCGATCTATTTACCTCAACAGTCATTTTCCCGGCGACTTTAATGTTCATGAAAGTGATTCCCGTTTCACTGAGCCTTCGCCTCTGTGCTAACTTTTCGAGTGAATGTTTACGCAGCTGTTCAAGCGTCGAAGCAACAACAGCTTCATCCAAGCCGAGTTCCAAAGCATAGCGAGAAACCATGTCCTAATTATAAAGCAAATATAAGAAAAATACATAAAGATACGATTACAGAAATAAATACCACTCAAAAATCAGGCACTTTCACAGCATAACAAGATATATACATACATCAGGATAAGTTCCCTTCTGACCATTCTCAGCAGTATAGGGAGTTTGCCAAAGCTTAACACGCTCCTTATTGAGCTTATTCCGAATTAGCGATAAGGGATCGTTGTCAGGCTTTGACTGTTGGTTATCCATATTAATTGCCTGCGACTAACCACGAGTATTGTAAAAAGAATGATCGTAAAAATATGCTAAAAGCCCGCGAATAAATCGCCAATCTCAGACGCGAGACATCGTCTCCCAAAATGTCTGGAATTTACTACCAGGAACAAATATTGATCCAAGGAGCAGTAATCACGTACTGATGAGAGCGAATCGCCAGCAGGCAATGACTATAGCGATGCTGCATCATCGTGTGCAACAACAAAGTGCAGCGGTATCTATTGACAAAAATACGCAAAGAGGAGAGTTTCAGGTTTTTGTGTACGCTCGCACCAAGCTTCAGTTGGCCTTGACTGATTTCTTTCCAATTTTACTTCCATCCTCATTCCCTGCATTTTTTTTCACAATAAAAATTCGCCCCCCCCCCCCCCCCCGCTTATATTGATTATAATGAACTGTGATACAGCGTATTCCAAAGCGCTTAAAGGTAATAACATTTTTTGCTAATATTTGTATTTTCTTATTTTCATATTTAAAATGTTTCTAATAATAATAATAATAATAATAAACCACATACGTCATATTTAGAGTTTTACTCATGGAAAAATTGACATGAGAACAAACAAGTCAGACAACCGAAATGCCCAGGACCGATAGGATTTTAAAGCATTCGAGAACGAAAAGGAAACCATTTGATTTGTAAAATAGCCTTTCTTTGTTAAGAAGTAGATGAGGTTGCTAAGGAAGCCCCTGGTTGCTAAGCAAGGCTTATTTCTAAGGGAAATGTATAGTTCAAACTGAATAAAACTAACTGAAAAGGTAAATGGAGAAAGTAGCAATTCTCTATAGATTGAACATATACGAATCCTTTAATTTGTGAGCATTCCTATTTAATGAAATAAGAGTTAATTGGTGAAGCGTTCTGTGTAAGGGTCAATTCTTTCTTCATAAACTATTGCCAAAGCTTTTCTACGTAAGCAAGTACCATTGAAGAAATGATTAGCTACTAGCAATTGTTAAAATTTGCCGAACGCAAACAAACTATTGATAATATAAGGTATAAGTAATTACATGCCTTATCTTAGCATTGAAAGTTTCCAATGGTTTCATAATGATATCATTAAAACATGAATCATGGAACCAAATTAGATTATCATTAATTTTACGTTATATTCATTCATGACACATCATTTCAAGTCGTTTGATATATTGCATGCCATATTTTAGCATTGAAAGTTCCAATGAATCATAATGGGCCCACTAAACCAGCTTCCTTGGAACCAGTTTCGATTATCATTAATTTTACGTCATATTCATTCATGACACATCATTCCAAGTTGTTTGATATATTGCATGCAGTATCTTAGCATTGCAAGTTTAAAATGAACCATAATAGTTCCATTAAACCAGGTGCGTTTGAGCCAATTTCGAAAATAATTAATTTTATGTTATATTCATTCATGAGAAGTCATTCTAAGTTGTTTGATATATTACATGCCAAAGCTGAGCTTTGAAAGTTTCCACTGAACCATAATGGTTCCATGAAACCACATACCATTGAACCTATTTCGACTATCATTAATTTTACGGTAATATTCAACCATGACATGTTATTTCAAGCTGTTTGATATAATACATGCCATATCTTACACTGAAAGTTTCCAGTAGACCATAATGGTACCACTAAACCACATACCCTTGAACCAGTTCTGACTGATAGTGACCATCAAAGAAGACCATCACGTGTTTTCACTTAATTCACAAGCCTTTTCTCTGCTTTAGCTATGGAATGCCAAAGAGAGAACAGCATTTGTCAGTGCAAAGGCCATTTATACATGGAATTGTAGAGTGAAAAACGTGGTCCCCTATATTATTTGTGACCTTTTGAACCGGAAGTAGTTCACCGATTTTTTTTCCACCAACGAACTCAGTCTTCCGATTTCCCTAAGTTGTCGAATGGCGAAAACGGAAGTCGAAAATTCGGAAGCGTTCGAAAGCTAGAGCACCAACAGACAGACAGACGGACAGACGCACACATAAGTACCTATCGGTCCTAATAATTTAATTTGGAAAATTTTAAATTTGTAACAGACATTTAACTTTTGTGAACAATATTTTGACAAATAAAAATAATTATAAACAGGGGCGGTTTTAGGCAAGGGCCAAAGGGGGTCCAGGTCCTGGGCGGCAAAATTTGGAGCAGCAAAATGTGGGAGCGGCTAAATTTTGAGCCAATGGGCGAGATCTCATCGGACCATGGGCGCAAACTATGCAGATCCGGCTCTGATTATAAACAATTAGGGAGCGTTCATAAACCACGTTGTCATTTTTTCACCTTTTCTACCCCCCTCCCCCTCTCTATGGTAATCGGTGGTAGGGCCGTGCGACATTCGATTTCAACAATCGGGGTTTCAAAATAATTCGATATTTTCCAAAAATCCATCGATTATGCATAGATGTTATAAATATTTATAATTTAATAAAATTCATAATAAATTTTAATCAAAATTTATAACAATAAAGATTGAAATGTAGTTTACTGTTAAATAAAACATTGCAAAAACTGAGAACATAGATGAATCTTTATTTAAAAACCTTTTCAACTCGTATAATAAAATTTATTCCGTGCTTAAGTCGTTTAAAATGACATATTTTTCCAGGTGCTATGGCTTTGTCTTCCTAATAGTTTCATGCCTTTCTGAAGGTATAGAAGTTGTAGGAACACACAAATACTGCATTGCCAGGTTACACACTTTGTAGTTATTTTTCTGTGAAGCCTGGCAGACTTCAAGTGGATCGGTTGTATGAGATTCCAAATTTTTCTGTAAAGCAGACCTGAACTGACACCAGCTGCAATACTTCCAAACAGAAGTTACTTCCTTTTCAAACCCGTGGGGGTCGCGGGGGCAGCAGCCCTATGGAGGATCTCCAGCGATCGCGATCTTCCGCCATCAGGCGCATGTCCTCCTGATAATACCCAAGCGACTCGAACCCAGATTCTCCAAGTAGTCTAGCCACCTGGTCTCTTACCCACCAGCTTGGAAAATAACAACTGCCTAGGAAGGACAGTTTGCGGCATCCGTATCACGTGGCCATACCAGTGCAACTGAGATCTCTCAATGCGGAGAAGTAGCGACTCGACGCCTCGAGACTCCCTTATTGTGCTGCTGTGCATTCTATCTAGTAGAGTAACACTTGCCACACTTCTCAGAAATTTCATTTCGGTCGCTTGTACCCACAATCGCGCTCTTTTGGTCATTTCATTACCCAAGCCATAGGTGAGAATGGGGACAAAGATAGATTTGTTATCCAGCTCGCGTTTCGTTACCACGGATCGCCACAGTTCATGTCTGACACAGTGGCGCACAATACCAAAAACGAATATTCCCCTCTGCGGTCCGGACTGGTCAAGAATACGTGGCGTAAAGAGGCATAGCTAAGGGCGGCCAAAGTGTGCAAAGTACACGAGCACACTGAATTAGGGGCGCTAAAAAGCTAAAAATGAAAATTTGAACACGGGTGCTAAAAAGTTAGCTACGCCACTGGCCGCGTAGGATACAAAATGTAGGCCTTGTCTCTCACTATGGGGACATTCAAGACTTCCGTCATTTTGTCGGAATATTGGATGGTCTCGCATTCTTAATTTTGTATCTGTTCGGAATCTGTTAAAAAATTTTCAAGTCTTATCGGCCACCGTCATTCTACAATATGGAACACTTTGTTCCGGAGAAGGACGCAAAACCATGAAGAACTTTTACGAGGCGTTAAGCGCATTTTTAGATTTTAATTTTATTTTTATTGTTTATTATTTAGTTCATTTTTGTGTTAATTTTTAATTTGTTTTATTGCATAAAAAAGCGTTTGTTTTTTGAAACAATTAATTTTAATTAAACATTAAAGTGATTTATGTTAAAAATTAGTTTATGTGTTTATTTTTATTTGTAAAAATGTAAACAAATCTGTTATAAATGATCATCAAATTTATAATGTATCAAAGTTATAAATGACCTATGGGTTGTTTCAATATTTTTTATTTCTTTTTATTTAGAAGATATTTAAAGAGTTTATGTTGAACATATGGGACCATTTTCTCCTACTTTGCATTTGGGTCCGGGACCATTTAAGCCGCATACCGGTCATTACTTAACCCCCCCTCTCTCCCTTTTGTCGCCATAAGTGGTCAAATCTTGACCCCCCCCCCCCACGTGTTTTCCTTAATAAACACAAATATCTTTATGTTTCTAGGCCATCCTGAATAGATTCGAGTGAAAACAGGCGTTTACTGGTAGAGTAATCATTAATTACAATGGTCTGCAATGAAATCCTCCTTCAAATGAAGGTGTTAAAAATATGAAGAATTTGAATGTAAATCTGCATTCTTTTTTAGCTATCACGTATAGTTTTTTTGTTACTGACTTTTTTTTAAATAAGACTCAAAATTCCATGTTTATTGCGTTACTTGTATGCGTGTATGCTTCTTTAATCCATTAAACTAGTATCTATAAACACGAGCGCAAGGAGTAAACACTATCCATAGCCTACAACCTCTCTTATCATTGTAGGCTATGACACTACATAGTAAAAAACTGGCCTCGAAGAACAAATATGAAACCTGGAATTTAAAACGTACATCACCAACCTTTAGTACAAAGTGATAAAATTTTTCTACAGCCGCTTCATATAAAGCTAGAGCTAATGAAAGACTTTGTAAAAACAATGAAGTAGATGATGGGTGTAGTGCAATAAGAAACAACCCTGATGTCTTTGAAAGAGTTCGGCAGTCAATGAGGAGAAGACTGGATTCATGCATCCTTGTAGTCATTTTCAGCAGTTATTAAGAAGTTTTGCATATAATAGTAGGTAATAAAAGATTGTTTTTGTTGAAAAACCTTTATCGCCCTGTATCTTCGAAAAAAGTGGCATTCTGAAATTCATCATAGACTTAAAAAACCCAAAGAACTACGTATGTTGAGTAATAACCAAGTTAATGATAATATTGATGCTCATTAACTTTTTCCGCTCGTCAGAGAATGTCACGTATAATTTCAATCTTTCCTTAAGCTTACTATGGTAAAGAACTCGTTCTCAGATTATCTTGTCAGTTGTAATTATTCCTTTAATTACTATGATCATCTGAACGAAAATAGCACAAAGCATGTATATTTCTCCCCAGTAGCTCTCCCAGAGGAAGGCCCAGGCCCCACCGCCTCTTCCAAAAGAGAAAGGAAAAATAGCTATACCGAAAAGCGACTGATATCTGAGAGCGAGCCATTGTAAACTTAATTGTTTTAACTGTTGTAAGAGTGGGAATTTTAATTTGCATATTTACTATTTCTTTCTTGAATTTTTACTGAAAATAACTTTATTCGTCAATCTCCCCCCACTCTGTTTTGCGCATCCTCAAATTTCTTTCTGGGTGCGCCACTGTTTTCCTATCTCGGAAGTCTTTTTGAGTATGTAATCTATAAACTGTTTTTTTTTACTCTCGCCAACTGGTACGGGTTCCCTTTATCGCACTTCAATTGATCATAGTCGTTTTTCTATACATTCATTCGCCCATCAGCCAAACCATCGTCTTTGGTAATTGTTATTTTTTAAATCATATTTGCTATAAAATTTCATTAAAAATTTAAAATTGGATTATTTAGGATTATTTAGCAAAATATTCAACAATGTGAACGGATTGAATGTGACGAAAAGTGACTGTGACGAAATGACTATGAAGCTTCACGACTACCATTCCTCCCTTTATACAGCTTAGTAATAATATTAAGATACCCATACTTCATTAATATCATATTCATAATATTTTCTGTAAAGGTCACCTGAGGTGCTTGATCTTGCACGCAAATGATTAACTCGACAGATCCTTACGAACCGTTTCAATCGTTTTGAAAATCATTCATACTTTAAGCTTTTCCATTAAACTTTTTAATATATTACTAAGATTGTTATTTTCTCAAACACAGTATAATTTTTTATATGCACTATCAATATCGTATAATTTATGTGTATTATATTGCTTAAAATAATATAATAAATTAAACTAATGACAACAAGATTCTCTCATGTCCTGGCAATTTCGGGTTTTCACCAGCTCTTCATGCTTCGCCCATCCATTATTTTAATGGTAATAATAAATTTAACTCGGAAAGTCCCCGATAACATGTCATTTCCTCAAGGCGTCACCGCTGACCACCACCATATATTCACAAAGTTCGCAATATAGATTACTTGCTTTATTCAGGATCTCACCAATCTTTAGTTGGCTTTGTGCCAAATCAATTTTTACTTTGTTGCTGCAATGTAGAATTTTCCTGCATCTACAAAGACTTTCCCGTATGTAGCCCGTGGTCCAAATTGTATATAAATCTAGAAAATCGGTATTCTCTTATTATTTCATTATTTTTAAATTTTTTTGTCTATAACATTTTATTAATATAATTAAATCTGTTTAAAAGTTTTGGCTAGTTTCTAGTTGAAATTGGGTTTTATATAATAAATTTTCTTAATAAATGTTATCACTTTCATAAATTCTTGATGTCACTTGTAATTTTTCAATAAATGGTCAAAAAGAAGACAATGATATATAAAATAAATAAGTGGTCATTGATTTTGATAGGAAGTTGTAACATCAGTTTCTTGTGCTGTTGATTGTTACATGTTGCTAATAGTTTTATGGTCACTGGAGGTTGGCAGTTGATAAACTGTGTGATTTAAAATTATTTAAAGCGGTAGATATAATCTTACCTAAAGTCTCTTAATCACTTTGTTTGGAAATATCATATATAATGTCTCTCCCTTATTTTCATTATAAATATTAAAAAAAAACTTGTACAAACGTTCATAAATCTTTATGATATTTTTAAGGCTCCTAAGTGGTTGCAAATTATTTACTCATAGCCACTTTTCTATACGTTCACTTCGTTTAATAATCATCTTTTTTTATCTCGGTCGAAACGTTACTTTTCGTAACACATCTTGAAATCAAAATATTTCAAACGGGAATGTTACTAAGATTTTGACGAAGTATACGTGAGACGTGTTGAATTTGATGAAAAATGACTGCGACCAAAAGGAATGATTTACAAATCGCTGAGGCAAACAGATAAATACAAACGATTACTGCATCTCTAAGATGCTCCTACACAATATAAAACGTGCTTCTTCTGGTTCACCTGAATTGAACCTCGCTCGCCTTAACTTCAATATCAAATATCAAACTAACTGATATAGATGGCCATAATCACAAGCCTAAAATTGTGAATTTTAGACTTTAACTATGCCACAAATAAGGAAGTAGGTGAATTTAAAAAAAAAAAAAAAATCAATCAGTCATAACCAGGTGTTCAAAATGGTCATTTCGAGAGTGCACGTCAGGGTCATATATTTTAGGCACTCAAATTCTGCTATAATAAATATACTGATATTGGCATAACAAATTATTAACAACGCCTACCGAATAATGCGTTAGATTACTAATGACTTTCATAACCGCAATTCGATGCAGCATGTAAGAAACGAGGTTCATGATTACTAATGACTTTCGCATGTGGACGTTGGAGGAAGTTCTTTGCTTTGAATAGCTTCTTCAAGCTCGTACCACATGGATCAGTGGGGTTAAGACTCGGAGACTGTGAGGGCCAACGTACTAGGGGAAGTTAGTGAGTAAGTTACAAATGAATTAGAAATGAATATAGAAAGAGAGACGGTGGATACCACTTTTCCACAAAATGAGTTTATTGAACATCATATATGTACATTTCAGATGAATCGAGTAAACATATCGACAATCGAACAGTGAAGTGTGCATTTCTTCAGATGGGACGAAAGCAGCGCTTTCACAAGCTCATCGAACCAGAATAAATTCCAAATGAAATACACCGAGGTAGTCAAGAAGCCTAACCAACTCAAGCGGTCTTCCATATTATACAAAAAAGAAAATAAGATTGACGATTGTCAGAAACAAAATACAAACGAAATGAAAATGCAAGGGGAAAGAAGATTTTCACATCTTCCAGTAGTCCGGGAAAAAGACGTTGCTGATGTCTTCAAAGTTGATGTCAAGAATGTACCTTGGTTTTCGATACTTCATATGCCACTTCATATTTGTTGAGTTTTTCAGTATTCCGGTCACTAGGTCATTGTCATGAATCTTCATCTTCTGCACCATAATCAAAAGGAGGTCCTGTATAAACTTTCCGATGTGGACCATATCTAGATCTGAGTGGATGGATTGGTTTTTCACAGTCCTTCTGTTCAGCTGGGCAATGGTCCTGAAGGTAACATTCTGGAATGATTATAGCTCACTCCATCTACTTCTACAGATAGTCGCCCACGCAGGCATGCCATAAAGGAGTATGGTCCGAATAATCGACTTGTAAAGAAGTAGCTTGTTGTCGATGCTGAGGGTGCTGTTGCGGCCCAGGAGAGCTATGAGACTGTACTTAGCCCTCTTCGCTTTGTTCAGAGCATAGGTCACGTGACGATTCCACGAGAGTCTTGAGTCGATGATAACGCCAAGATATTTGTAGTTGTCTACCCAGTCCAGTTTCTTATTTAATAGAACAAGAGAATCTGGGGAACGCTTGAACTTTCTGTTGAAGTACATAGCCTTGCACTTTCCGACATTAAGGTTCAGATACAATGGAATCAAGCCAAAAACTGTGGACACAACTATAGAAAGAAAAATAACTCCGAAAACACTATTCCACATAATAAATTTTAATGACTCAGATGTACATTTCGGAAACTTCGTTTCCGAAATGTACATCTGAGTCATTAAAATTTATTATGTGGAATAGTGTTTTCGGAGTTATTTTTCTTTCTATTAAGGTTCAGCTTCCAGCAGTTAAACCAGTCTTCGAACATCTTCAAGGCGTGCTGTAGACGAGTGATAACGTGAGCCGGCTTGCGTGCCCATGTCATAATGGCAGTATCGTCAGCATAGAAATATAGATTACAATTTTTGGGGTTCGGGAAATCATGCACAAAATAATTAAATAGCACGGGCCCGAGGACAGAACCTTGAGGGACACCGGCCTTTACAACACGGGGCGTGGATAGATTTTCACCAACTTTAGCTTGGTAGGACCTGTGGATGAGAAAGGATTTCACCATCAAAATCAAATCGGGAGGGAACCCGTCTCTAATCATCTTGTAGACAAGGCCCCCATGCCACACTTGGTCAAAAGCTTTACTGACATCGAGGAATACCACTCCGCAGTACCTGGAAAGGTTCAAGGGGGTGCTCAGGTATTCTACGAGCCTCCATATCTGCATCTGACAAGAGTGGGCGGCACGAAAGCCAAACTGATCTTTCCGAAGTAGATTATTGTCGACACAGTGTTCTTGGAATCTGACGAGGATCGTTTACTCTAAAACTTTAGACATTGAGGGGAGCAGACTAATAGGTCGGTAGCTCGAGGGAATTGCTGGGTTTTGCCCCTGCTTGGGGACACTCAAAACAATAGATTGTTTCCAAGATCCTCAATGACCCGGACAAGAAGAAAGATGCGAGATTTTTCTGTCTACCCTACAATAGAAACCTAACCAGAGGCATGGAGAGGATATGCAATAAGTACAACTTACACATTGCATATAGAAGTGATCACACACTCAAAAAGCTCCTAGGAAGTACAAAAGACCATATAATGAGAACTCAACGATCTGGAATTTACGAGATCCATTGCGGGACCTGTGACAAAAAATATATTGGACAGACCCGTAGAAAGATTGAAACAAGAACCAAGGAGCATTTCGACCTTGTTAAGTACTGCAGACCTGAGAAGTCAGTTTTTGCTGACCACATATTGAAAACCGGACATGAACTAAAGAAAGAAAACATTAGGATTTTACATGTTGTTGGTGATAACAAGTGGTTGAATTTCCTTGAATCCATGGAAATCTTGAAGAACCAGGGTGACAATTTATTGAACCAAGATGGTGGACCTTTTGATCTGACAGCGTGGAAGACCTTAAATAATTGTGTTTACAAGGAGTTCTCTCCTAGGTCTGCGTCTGTAAACCAATCCTAAATTGGCGTTTTCATTGTAAATTTTTATTTTCCTGTTACACTTATTTGTTTACTCGATTCATACTGAAGATGGCTACTTTGTAGCCGAAATGTACATATATGATGTTCAATAAACTCATTTTGTGGAAAAGTGGCATCCATCGTCTCTCTGCATACAAGTATCCACAGACAACTTAGTTCAGTAAATTATATTTTCTCTATATAATATTTGTTAAGAATATAAAAGTTACTTCATCGCCAGGAAAGTGATGCTCATAGTGTTCTGGGATCACTAGGGTATATTGCTTACCACATTCTGGCAGCAAGAGTAAACTGTAAATGACGACTCCTACTATAACATCCTCATCAAAAGGCGTGTTGTTATTGCATGATAACGCGCGTCCTCATATTGCAAACAAGACAACTGAGATGCTGCGAAAGTTCAACTGGGAAGTTTCCTCCGTATAGCCCTTACCTTGCTCCAAGCGACTTCTTCTATTTGTTCGGCTCCAAACTGTACAAAGGGAATTCACCCCCTTGTTCAGACAGCAGCCCAAAGAATTTTATGCTGCTGCTTTTGAGGGGCTTGCAAAACTATGAAACAAATGCCTCAGTGTACAGGAAGATTATGCGGAGAAATACAAATAGTTTTCAAGTCAGTACTCTTATTTATTTTATTTCTATATCCAATTGTAATTTACTTGTTGACTTGTCCTCGTACTTCAAAAAATGACTGTGACCAAAAATCACTGTTAGGCTCCTCCAATCATTCGAGCTTCGAGGCATACAGCATTATCCTGCTGGAAGGAGGCTTGTCCATCAGGAAGAATGAAGCACATATGACTGATCAGCAATATCCTGAGATAACCCTGAGCATTTGAAAAATTGCTCTACGGGTATGAATGAACCAATGGCTTACGAAAATAACATATTCCGGATCAAAACATCATCTACACCTTTTGAGCAGATTATGCTATTCAATTAGGAACTATTGTCTCATAATACGAGACAATAATCTGGTCCATAGATCAATTTAACTGTGATTCTTGTTCCAATCGTCATCGGTCCAGTTTAGATGTTCTTGTATCCACTGCAGATGAATTTTGTTTTCAGCAGTGGGAATCAATTTCTATTCGTAAAACTGTGCGGCGGGTGATATCAGTAGATATGAGGGTTTTAAAAACGGAAATTTTTGTATAGCTTAAGAGCTTCATCACTTAAAAATTCTTCCAACGTTTTTTCTGTCTACCTCTGGAAGAGCATATTTGTTGTCTAATAAGTCCAATTTTTGAAACAAATTTTGACAGTTGTTTTTGTGCAATTTTTTTTTTATCTTCACTGTTTCCCTCCTCAGAAACAATCAAATTGGCAAATCAAAATATCATGTCACACAAAGAAAGCTCCATAAAAATGCTGGATAAATGAATTTAATTGAAAACATTTTTGTGTGGAAAAAAAAGCCGAAATTGGAATACGGCCAGAAGTATTCACCAACCCTCTACACGTCCAGAAGTATGCACAAAAAAGGTGGTTTCGGGGTATCTCTTACAGAGGTCAAGTCTATAAAGGGACAGACAACCAGAACTTGGATTTTAGTAATAGTAGATAGATATTTGTCTGGTTACTGTTTTTGTATGTCAGCGGTTATTTAACAACTGGTTGTACGTTTGTCCTCCTTTATGATATTCTTTACTCGATATTGCCCGCGATCATCGACCAGGCGATTTTGCTCCCACTCAAGCCATCCATCTTTCGCTGCTTGGTTTTTGCTTTTCGGACAATTCATACCATCGTGCAAGCACCTACATATCCCTCCGGTATCACTTTTTCAAAGTCGTTGAAATGCTGCATTTTTTACGACAATCCAATTTTAGACACGCGGAGCTCCTTCCCGGGAACCTGTTTTATGTCACAATTATTTATGTCGGTGAGACCAGCGCGTTTTCGATCACCTTTGGGTGTTCCTAATAACTTGCATGACAAAGACAGGAGAAGTGAGTAAGGAGTAAAAGATATAAGGAGATGGACCCGAGATATAGCAATCTTCTTTCCAATATTCCACAACATATTCCACAATAAAAAGTTCAGCTAAAGAAAAAACTTGTTAGTGCATATGTTACAGCAAAGATAGGAGAAAAAATTTCGGTATGTGTGTATTTTAGTATACCATAGTTCATACTAATTCAGAATTCGTTAATGCTTGCGGAAAATAAAGATAAACTTAACGAAATGTTAACACACTAACAGCATATACTTTCGGTATATATAATTTCTTATGCACATTCCGCGTCATCCGTCACTAAAGAGGTGGTTTTCCGGACCGCTACACTGTAAACTCACATCTTAAGCCCGAGTTCTATGGAGTAGCGGGTTTAAGATGTCAGCTTTGAGTGTAGCAATCCGGAAAACCACCTCTTTAGTGACGGATAACGCGGAATGTGCATAAGAAATTATACTGAAAGTACATGCTGCTAGTTTGTTAACATTTCGTTAAGTTTTATCTTTATTTTCCATAAGTATTAACGAATCCTGAATTAATATGAGCTTTGGTATACTAAAATACACATATACCAGAATTTCGTATATTTATCAGGACAGAGCATACCTTACTTAAAATAAGAAAACGAATGGTAAAATTTAATAAAGCAAAGAAATAAAACTTATTAAGTGTCATCAATGGATGGAACGAATTTACTGCAAAATGCAGAGTTTATAAATTACTGTTATTTTCAGTATAAAACACGCATCGAAGTTATGGGTAAAATAATAAATTTTATTTCATCATAGACTTACAGGATTTTGTATTCAAAATTCTCATATTTTTTACACCTCAAACAAAAGCACAAGAAAACTTTTTATCACTTTTCATTGTGTTAAATCTAGTTTTCCCAGAATGCTATTCTTCATTGTAATAATAATAATAATAATAATACAAAGATAGCAGAATATTTAATAAAAATTACACATTCATAGATGTTGTCTAATGAGAAAATGAAAGCCTCGTGTTAGATTTCGCTCGATTAAATTATTTGGCAGACGCGGATTATGAATGGCCTCTAATTCTTCGCTAAAAATAAGCAAAAGAGAGAAAAGTCGGATTGGGAATAGATGAGAAGAATACGTAAAATGAACTCCTTTATCGTAGGATCTAAAAAAAGACGACTGATTCCCTGGTTGCTAAGTGTCATTGTATTTTACTGAATTTCCAATAATCCCTTAAATAAAGTTTTTATTAATAAACATTTGAAGAAATTTCGGTTTGAGAGTTTCGGATACCTGACGCATATTTTGGACTTTTCAACACATACAAAAAAGAAATGGAAAATCCCATTTATTGAGCTGTGTACGGCTTTCGCAATGTCAATGAACAAGTTGAATGAACCTTTTTCTGCGGCCAATGTCACTAATCGCGTAAATGTCGCCTGGGATACCTTACAAGAAGAAAAATCATTACACATTAGGAAAATTTTGCTATATTTTTCGGGGGCAATGACAACAATACTACGAATCATATATAATTAATCTCAACGAATGGATAAACGTTGCAATGTTATTATCATTCTGTGATAAAACAAATGAGAAGTAAAAAAAGAATACAATTCAAGATTATATTAAAAAAAATCAAAGTATTCCTCAAAATAATTCAGGCTAAATTAAAATAAATATATAGGAGAGTATTTTTAATCAATATCGCTAGATTACCCTATACATTTTATCAATGGCACGTGCTTAAATTACTATGAGTTTAATCACATCAGTTTTGTCAGAGGGCTAGCTTCTGAGAGCCATTACTAGCACTTCTGTGAATAATTAAGTACTTCAATTATATAAAAATACTTATAGATTATTTATCTCTTAACATACATATATGTTTTGCTAAAAATTGGTGAAATGGTTGCAGATCATTTGTTTTCTCATTCATTGTTAAAGATTCATTGCTCTTTAAATCACTTGCAGGTCCCAGAATAATTTTGTCTTCAATTAGACTTATACAAAGTTCCAATAAAGATACTATGAAACATGCTATGTCATAATTAATACCATTCTCTCAACAAACGCTAACAAATTTAGGAATTGATTGAATACAAATTACAAATTGCATACTTTGTTCAATACATTATTATTAAGTCAAACAAGAGTATATTAAAAAACAAACTACATAACGAAGAAGAACAATAAAACAATTAAATAAATTAATAGAACATAAAAATCAACCGCATCGTGAACTAATACTGATTCATTATGGCAACAGACTACAATATGAACTGGCAAAAAAATACATTTTCATCAGTTAAATTTTGAACTGCATTATTGAAAAGAAAGGTTGAGATGTTTTTCTAATAACGTTATTAAAAACGGGGAATAAAAATGAAAGTAGATGTTAAAATTAAAAATTGTATTTTTCTCATGCATTTTCGTTCCTCGCTGATTCCACTTTGGCATTTTGCTCTGGTATTTGTTACTCAACCGTTATTACTTAAACAAATACAAGACGTATCCGAAAAGTAAGGTTACAACCACTGTAGGCAGACAAATAATATTTTAATGCATAAGTTGGCTAAAATGGATTTAACTGTTAGCCTTCCACTTCCTTCTCGCGGCTGTTCCTCGTTGCGAATAACACGTGTTTACAATGGCTATGCCGATTCAGAATCATCCCGTCAAATGTGAAGTGCGCTCCGTCATACGTTTTTTCCAAGCACAAGATAAGCGCCCAGCGGATATTCACAAAGCACTTGTTCCCGTTTATGGAAACAGGCCGTCTGTGGTCTCTGATGAACTTTTCCACTTGTTTCTAAACATCTACCTTATGACTAGAAGCTATGAATTCTATGATTATGTAGTCATGAAGTCATGATTATGAGTCATGATGAAGCTATGACTATGAATTCTATGATACAGAAGCTAGTACTTAGACTTAATAAATGTTTGGAAAATGGCGGCAATTACGTCGAAAAATACCCCCTGTAAATAAATACTAAATAATTACTATAATAATAATAATTACTAAATAAGTTGTAGTGGTCATTTTGACAAATAAACATTTTCTGAAAGAATACTAGCCGTTGTAACTTTATTTTTCGGACACGCCTCGTAAGAGGGGATGGTAATAACATACGAATTGTTGCGTCAGTTTACTTTACAAGCTTATGAATTAAAGCAATTGGCAAGCGCCACATTTACAAACATGGCTGTCGGTGGGAGAAATGATTGCCAAGGCACAAGCGATACATGTAGCAAATTTCAGGGCCGTCCAGAATTATTTCTTTTGGGGGGAGGTGAGGGGAGCTGGCCCAATCCTGCTTGTGGGGGACGTCCTCCATGTAACAGATTTAGTTCACACGGTGGCCAATTTTTTTTTTTTTTTTTGGGGGGGGGGGGGAGCTGCAGCCCCCTCAGCTCCACCCCCTGGGTACGGCCCTGGCAAATCTGAATTAATTGTTCTTTAAGTTCATACTCTTTATTAATAATTGAGAATCACCGATGGACTGTGTCGATTATCGACTTTTTTTAAACACCATAACCTGACATCGGTCTTCGATACACCTTTCCAGCAGTCACTTTCCCCACCGGCAGCCATGTTTATGAATGTGGCGCTTGCCAATAGTCGTCGCATTAAATTTTAATTTACTATCGAATACAAGGGATACAAGCAAAAAACTGTGGACACTAATATAAATAAATAAAAGCAAGAGAACACTAATCCACACAAAGATTTTTTTATTGACCCGGATGTACATTTTGGGGGCCTAAGCTCTGATGTTCGTGGTGTTCAAGCAATTATCCTACTGTGACACCAGGCGCGAAATAATCTTCTAAAAAATCTTCGAACCAATTCTAAACTGCCTCTTGCACTTCCCCGTCCGTATTAAACCTGCGCCCACGTAAATGCTTTTTTGAGTTCACCAAACACATGAAAATCGCAGGGAGACAAGTCAGGACTGTAAGAAGGATGGTTGTCAGCTACCGATACACGTCCTTTACGAAAACCTGTTGCTTCACTCCTTCACATTGGCCCGTAAACTGTAGCCATTCGTCTGTGGATTTCCGTACTCCCACAGCCAGCCTTCTGCTGTTAGGAATTTCACAACACCTCTTTGTTCCTGCTTTGATGCTTACATTACAAAGTCTGAAACTTGACTAACAAATGACAATTATTGGACTGTGTGTTCCCTTATGTAATTTCTCATCATACTACCAGGCGCGACACCACCACCCTCTAGCGGCGTATGCACGTATACAACATCTTCACCATATATTTTTGTGTGTCCTCCATAAAATTCGCTAAGACCCTGAACACCAATTGTCTGTACAAGCCTGCAGTCTGATACTTATTAATACCCCTCATAATTTACAAAGTTTACTTCTAAATTAAGATGCTCCATTTTAATTTGTCCATTTGTTCCTCACTCATTTTGCAGAAAAAACTGGCCCTTTCTTACATCGTGTGACGAGAAATGGGTCCTCTATGACAATTCACAACTTCAGGACAACGGGCAGAAGTGATGCTCCTCCAAACATAAAGGCCAAACGTGACATCCTTTCCAAAAAGGTTATGCTAACAGTTTGTTGGCCAATAGCTAGATTAATCCACCAAGAATTTCTTAAACCTGGCTAAACAATTACTGCTCAGGTGTACTGCCAGCAATTTGATGCTTTTCACTAGAAACTTTCCAAAGACAGGCGAGGACCTGTTCTCCTTCAAGACAACGCTCGCCCTAATACGCCGGCCAGGTGGCCGAGAGGGCTAGGGCGTAGGCTTTCTAGTTCTCAAATCCGCCTGGTCGTGCGTTCGAATCCTGCCATGGGCATGAATGCTTGTGTTTGTCCCGGGCTGCGTACAGATATAACTTGTGTAAAAGGCGCAAAATGACCTTAGTAGTCGACGCCAAAATTTCTAATAAATCAAAACCAAATCTAATATAGCAGATTGGACTAATACAAAAATTGGAGGAGTTAGGATATGAAACTTAGCCACATCCGCTATACTTAACAGATCATTCTCTAATGTAGTCTCATTTTTTTCTAGCCTGAGACAATTTTCTCAGCAAAAACGTTATCAAAATTCAAAATGATGTCGAAATTGCCTTCGACGAGTTGTTTTTTTTTAATCAGGAATTGAAAGAGTATGGATTTTTGCCGATGGGTCATATTTTTTTGATGAATAAAAAAGTACTGTATTTATTTTGTCATTATTGCCGTTCTAAACTCAAACGTTCTAAGCAAGCATTACAGAGGTTGAGTCAAAAGTAGTGGCCAACTCGGGAGGGGGGGAGGGGGTTAGAGTTTGACGCAGTCTGGGCGAAGACCATTTACCACAAGGGTATATTGCAGTTTATTAAGAGAAAAAAGTGGGAAGAAACGTCAGTACGAATTTGAATGCCATAGACATTGTACCATCTGCGTCAGCCAGTGTAAAAATATGGCAGAAAAATTGGTGATACGCGGGCTCCTTTGTCACTATTGGAAAAAGGGGACCAGTGCGCGAGCAGCAGCCGCCGAAATTTGCAGGGTGGAAGGTCAGGGTGTGACCAATGAACGGACAGCACGACGGTGGTTTTCCCGCTTTTCGTCTGGAGACATGGGCCTGGAAGATGCGCCAAAGAGCGGAAGATCCAAAGAAGTGGTTGACGCAGCCCTACGGCAACAAGTGGAAGCCAACCCAGGCAGCACCACCCGTAGACTAGCGGCGGACATCGGGACATCACAAACGAGTGTGGTTTGACATCTGCACGCCTTGGGAAAGGTCAACAGGAGCTGCCGAGTTGTGCCCCACGAGCTGACGCCCGCGCAAGCACAACAACGGGTGAAGGTGTGTCGTCAACTGCTGGAAAAAATCGAGGTTCTGCCACATCCAGCTTATAGCCCCGACCTGGCACCTTCCGACTACCATCTCTTCCGGTCCAAGGCGCACTTCCTGCGTGGACGGCGCTTCGCCAATGTCAGTGAGGTTGAAGACGCCGTGCGTGACTTTTTCGCCCAGAAACCGGAGGAGTGGTTTCGCGAGGGCATCCGCCAACTGGCTGATCGTTGGATGAAGACCATCGAGCATGATGGACTCTACTTTGAAGATTAGCAATGAGTGGTTCCTGTCTGGTGCCCATTTAAAAGTTTGCGTGGTGATCGGCCACTACTTTTGACTCAACCTCTGTATTAACACACTTTATTCTACTTGCTTTGTCTGTCTGTCTATTTTGTAAGCAATATTAAAGTTACTTCCTATTAACCGATTGACTTGAAATTTTGCACCCTTGCTTACTCCTGATGACAATACATGAATCAATTAAAAAATCCACTAAATAATTGATCAATTAGTGGCAATTAATAAATTTAATTTTTATATGAAGAATATCGTTCAAGACTTTACCAATAGATGGCGTTGAAATGTGTTTTTAAAATTTTTTTTATCCATATTTTCGTTGAACGCAGTGGCTACGTACGGTGCAATCTTGTACGCCTGACTTATCTTCCCTAGAGCACTTCCTAATACAGTGCTCTAATACAGTGCTCTAATCTTCCGTACTTTGGCTAAGGTCAAAAACTCTCACCGGTGAGAAGAGTTAGTGCTTGGTCGGTCAGTAATCCCAATGAGAAAACTGTGACGTCATTTTAACGCGGTCAGAAACGCCAGTTAGTGCTGCTATGCCTAACCGGTTAGTCTCACCGTCCTCACCGAGAAAAAGACGGTTAGCCCAGTGAGAAATTACGTCATCATTCTCTCTGAGACGCCTTCCGTTCAATACAAAGGAAGTGACAGCTTGTACCGCCATCTACCTACAGATTTAGCTGCCCAGTTATCGAAACAAGCAACATAGTGGAATCGCTTAGCTTCGACCAGTTAATATAGGATAGAATGAATATTATGAATGGCGCTGATGATTTGCAAGTCAAGAAAAGATATATTTTCTTCAAATTTACAAGATCTGTATATCGCTCACTGCGCATAAATGCCCCTCCCACCCATAAGCATTCTTCTCCTGTTAACTCGAGCGTGGCCTACGTGATAGATAAAGGCCTGCTCATTCGTCTTCTCTACAATGATAGCAAATGAAATAAGTCAAGTTGGGCTTTCCTGCATTAGTATGTGCTTCCGATGGCAACACCTAGAGGGAATTTATAGTATTAACATTTCGCATATTACGTCAGGGCTTTAGCACACATACGACATTTATGGGAGTTGGGATCTATTCTCATAGATTTACTCAACTTTAATAACAATAATAATAATAATTAAAATTTATTATAATATTTGATGAAATATACAAAGAAAATCTGGCATTTACAGAAGCCATTATTGGCTTATATTGGAAAGTCGAGTTTACAAATAAAATACTTAAAAAATAAATATACAAAATTTGAAAATTCGTAAAAAGAAGTTTTTTACAATTTAAAATTAGAAGGTATTCCGATTATTATGAACATTAAATTGTATGTACTTGTATTTTTATCCTGTAATAAAGGTTTTTAATAATAATTATTTATATTGTATTTTTTTTAAAAGCGCTTATCCATGTTTTTATTGTTTTCTGCATTGTTTAGTTTTTATTAATAATGTCTAACAAAGGACAAGCGCATGAAAAAAAAAAAATGCCAAATTGGCAACGTTGCTTGAGGACTTGCGCCACGGCCTCCTAGAACTACCATCCTTGTGCTTTCTAGAAGGCCGTGCTTGTGCTTCCTACTGGAGACCTCTACCGACAGAAAGAAATAACAGTTCGCTTTTTGCCGGTAGAGGTCTCCAGTAGAAAGCACTTCCAGCCAAGGTCTATAAAAGACATTCTTTTATAGACCTTGCTTCCAGCAGCTGCCCCTGATTACACGATTTCATAGCGAATGAGCAGGCCTTTATCTATCACGTAGGCCACGACTCGAGTTATAGTTCTGATGGCTTCGCTATCAACATTTTGACTCTATTGCAATTTATTTCATGTAATCAGGAATAAATGAAGGCGGTTCATCTGTTTCTGTGCAAATAATTCAGGGCCATCGCGTGAATAAGTGACGCTTCCAATATAACATCTTTGACTTTTTATTTTTTATTTATAAATAATGGATTTATAATTAGTATAATTGCTCATTTATTCAAAAGCTAATAGATTCATTATTATTATAAAAATATTGTTTTCTTATTTTTATTATAAATATTCATTTATTCAATAACAATTGTTTTTACAGTTAAAATTAAGAAGTTTATAGTTCCTTCACAAAAAATTTAAAAATATTAATATTTTTATTATTTAGTTTGATACCTCCAAATATAAATGCCAAATAATAAAATTGTAATAATAAAATTAAAATTCAAATAAATTAAAACAAAAATCATTTAATATCCACTGGAAGTCTTTGGAAATCCAAAAGATGAATTTTAGGATACAGTTCTTTGTTCTTATTATAGCATATTTTGATTATAAACATTTACCAATGATTAATGCAAAGAAACCTGTTCATTTTTAGAAATGGGGATGAGAGAAGATAATTTTCGAAAACGTTCTGTTAACTATACTTATGTTTGTTTTAAATTTTATTTTAATATAAATTTCTTTTACTGTGCCATAAAAGCGACTATCATCTACGACTGAAGCAGTCTTTGGACATTAAAAGCGGTTGGATGACCAGCTATTCCATTAATTTCTTTGTTTCTACCAGTGGACGGCTAGCATTTGATCTACTGTGGACTTCCCAATAAGAACAACAACAATGCAGCATGTAACAGTCAAAGTGTTACAAACTTATAGTACTTATGCAAGTGATCGTAATAGTCATTTTATGTCCTATAAACATTAGTCTGGAAATGCATAACTGATGAGTTACAGAAGTGGATGTGGCTCATTCGCAGTGCTCACCATCGAACCCTGCTTGCCCACTCCACCTGTGAATGAATGGTCTCAACCAACGTGAGCAATCGTGTACTTTAACTAGGAACAAGCAAATTAACTTCAAATTAATTTCCTATTACATCCACGTGAACTGTGCAATCAGTTATTAGTATCTATCTGTCTGCGATTACGGCTGGATACACGTTTCGTGAGTACACCGACACGGCATCAGTGTACGGCGAAGTGCAAGGGAACGGAAGAGCTGCCTGCCGACTTTATCACGAGCGATTTGCACATCGTCAGCAACCAGCATACACAATGTTCGCTCGGCGTACACGGCGTCTGCGTGCGTCAGGAACCTTTATTGTGCATCGTGTAAGTGTTGGTGCTGGCCGAACCCGTCGCACCCTGGGATTCGAGGACGAGGTGCTTCGTCGAATTCATGAGTAGCCGTGCTATTGCGGGCACCATGGACCACATGCCTGTCTGGCCAGTGTTGCACGAACAGCTATTCCATCCATACCATCGGCAGAGAGTTCAAGCATTGGGGCCAGCTGACTTTCCACCTCGCGTTACGTTCTGTCGATGGTTCCTACGTTGTGTGCTGGTTCTCTTCAGCGATGAAGAATTCTTCTCCAGAGACGGCGTTCTCAACAGCCGGAACATGCACCATTGGGAACGCCTAAACCCACATGGTACATGGCTCAGGTGTTTCCAGCAACGTTTTGGAGTAAACGTATGGGCTGGTATTGTCGACGGCCGTCTACCACATCATCTCACAGTAGCCACGTATCTTATCTTTCTTCAAGAAATATTGCCAGACTTGTTGGGCGATGTATTTCTGGACACCCGTCGCAACATGTGGTTTCAGCATCATGGTGCGCCACCCCATTTCGCGCAAGCTGTCCGGGACTATCTTGGCGAAACATTTGGTGAATGATGGATTGGGCGACGGGTTCCAGTGGCATGGCAGAAGGTTCACTGGGCTTCTTTTTGTGGGAACATTTAAAGAGCATCGTTTATGAAACCCCAGTGGAGTCAGAAGCGGATCTTGTAGCACGGTTGGTGGCAGCCGCTGAAGACATAAAAGACACTCCAGTGCTACTCGACAGAGCGTACAACAATTTACACCGCAGATGCCAAACATGCATTGAGGTTGGAGGTCGTCAGTTTGAACAGTCACTGTAACTGCAGTGAAGGCTGCATATGTTCACTTCTGTAACTCATCAGTTATGCATTTCCGGACTAATGTTTATAGGATATAAAATGCTTATTATGATCACTTGTATAAGTACTATAAGTTTGTAACACTTTGACTGCTACACCCTGTATATTGCATCCATTGGATTTCATCTTTTGGATTTCCAAAGACTTCGGGTGGATATTAAGTGATTTTTGTTATAGTTTATTTGATTTTTATTTTCACTATTATAATTTATTTGGCATTTACATTTGGAGGTATCAAACTAAATAATAATAAAAAATAGATTTTTTTTAAATTTTTAAATTTTATGTGAAGAAACTGTAAAATTCTTAATTTTTAACTGTAAAAACAACTTGTTTATTATTGATTATTATTGAATAAACGAATATTTATAATAAAAATAAGAAAATAATATTTTTATTATTATAGTAATGAATCTATTAGCTTTTGAATAAATGAGTAATTATAATAAATTATAAATAAAAAATAAAAAGTCAAAGATGTTATGTTGGAAGCGTCACTTATCCACTCGGTGGCCTCGAATATTTTGCACAAAGATTCCATCAGAAAAGATGAACCGCCTTCATTTATTCCTGATTACATGAAATAAATTGCAATAGAGTCAAAATGTTGATAGCGAAGCCATCAGAGCTAACTCGAGTTAACAGGAGAAGAATGCTTGAGGGGGGGGGGGGCACATCTACGCTAGTGAGCGATATACAGATCTTTTAAATTTGAAGAAAATATATCTTTTCTTGACTTGCAAATCATCGGCGCCATTCATAATATTCATTCTATCCCATATTAACTGGTCGAAGCTAAGCGATTCCACTATGTTGCTCGTTTCGATAACTGGGCAGCTGAATCTGTAGGTAGATGGCGGTACAAGCTGTCACTTCCTTTGTATTGAACGGAAGGCATACAAGGTTGCAACATGGTTATTAGAAGCTAACTTCTAATAACCATGGTTGCACTATACGTAGCCACTGCGTTATTCGCAATATGAGGAAGTGTCTTTTGAAATGACTAACAGTAAGAGAATCGCTCGCCTGGTTCGTCTCAGTAAAGTATTATACTTTAAGTATACTTTGATATTTTGATTTTTCTATCGCATTGCTTGATATAATCGTTTTGACAAGATCCACCGACTTAAATAGTGTTTTCTTCTCGGGAATTACTAAAAAATATTTTTTTTCCTTAAAAAGATAAGCTGACTCTCTTCTATTAGTAAGTTAAAATATATCGATCAGCTAGCAATCTATAAATTCAGATTCTTAATATTAATTTTATTTGAAAATTTCTGAAGATGGTTTTTGCTGGTTAAATTGACCCTCCAGGATTGGGTTAAGACAATTATTCTTGCCTTATATCATAATAATGTGGGTGAATGTTAACCGCCGTACAAACCCTTGCTGGATCGATCCTGCTTCTAAAATTATTTTTAACAACAGTATCCAGGGGCGTAACCAGAATTTTGCATGGGGGGGGGGGGGATAAAATGTAGAATAGTTTTAGTAGAAACAAAGAAAAACAAATGAACTTAAAAAGATCAGGGCAATAAAACGGGGGCAGAGAGCAATAATGGAAAGAGGCGACACTCAGACCACAAACCGTCGGTCAGTTTTGCACTGCAGCGCACCAAACGTCGGGTACGTAAAGGGCTAGATGCGTCTGCTTAGCTGCCATAGAGAACAGTGTATAACGTTACTTTTTTTGCTGTGCGTTACAAATATTTTTCTTCGTTTATTCGTTGTGGTTAAAGCGTGTTCTTTTTTCATTTGTTTATTCTTTCATATTAATATTTGTTCAAATTTTGTTTCCTTTTTTCAATTTGTTTACTCAATTTGTGTTCTTTTTTCAATGTTTTTCTTTGTTTATTCGTTGTGGTTAAAGAGTGTTCTTTTTTCATTTACTATTATAATTAACCACATAATTCTTACTCTTTGGGTTTAAAACAACATTAACTTGTTTTTCTACTGATCCTTTTGTCAGTTAAGAGTATGTGTTAAAAATGTTTTGTTTTTTTTTTGTTTTTTCATATTTTTTATTTTATTCTTTTTAGTCTCGAATTTGTAATCAATTTTTAATTCATGCTTAAGCTACAAACATGTAAAATTAAAGAAAACCTGAATAGGAAATTAATCATGGGTGGCACGCTTCCCTACTTGGGCTATAAATTAAATCTGAAGAGGAGGCCCAATCTCTAGTCGGGATGCGTAAAGCAAGTTTTAAATCTTTTATTCGATTATTGAAAATTCATATACTGGACTGTATTGTCATCGTAAATGAATCAGTGTGCTAAATTTGAAGTCGTTTGAACAACGGAAAATGGGTTAAAATTGATTGCTAGATTTGAACGAAGCAGAAAGAAAGAATAAAAATAAAACAATCCTGCGGTTCGTAATGTGTTTTATTGTACTAATTTTTGTGTACATAATCTTAGAAGTGACAAAACTCTTTAAGACATATCAATATGATTAAATTCAAAACTACAAACGAAGTTCCGATTCTTAAGGAAAAAAGACTAAAAAAAAAACGCCAATTTTGTTTTTTTTTATTTACAAAAATAATTTACCAAATTTACAAAATTGAATGAGTAAGTTTGCTCTTGAGATTTTGGTTTAAAAGCCAATTTACACTTAAATCGCTATATTTTAAAATCCAAACAGACAGAATCTAAATATAAAAATAAAGTAAATACAAACCAATAATTTCAATAATAAAAAAAATCAAGTCTAATACAATATTCAAAATTCAAAACTTTGTATAAAATATAAAATTTTAAAATCCAATATTATAAAATTTAAAATTTAGCACCATATATAAGACTTTGGTAAATTTAATATTTTTACTAAGATAAAATATTTTTGCTACGTTTTTAATTTAAGATACAGTTCGAAAAGCAATTGATGGGGAAGAAAATGCTTCAGTGCAAGGTCTTATAGCAGACGCCAACATTTCAATTAATTACCAAAAATTAATTATTTTAATTATTTTTTTATTTTTTATATAAAATTAGACTCTTTTATCTTGTGCTCAGAAAAATCTCTTAATTTTCCGCGGTGTTTTTCCGGATATATAAATTTTTTCTAGTTACCCTGCCTATGTTTTATATAGTAATTTAGGTGGATTTTACGCACCTGACGTCCGAGGGCGCTACCAGGCTTTCATTGTTTTTGAGCTAATGCAAATAAAAGAGTGTCGCCTCTCCCCATTATTGCTCTCTGACGGGGGTTCGTCCGAACCCCCCGAACCCCTCCTAGTTATGCCCCTGGTATTATTTGTTGTGATAATGAGTTTGATATCTTTTGCTTTCTCTTTTTTCTTATTTTTATTGTTTTCCTTTTATCATTAATCCCTGTTTGGGCTTTCGCTCGTTTGGGGGGGAGGGCAGAAACCATCCAGTGTTTCAATTATTTATTGTGATTCTGTTTGGTTTCCTGCTGCTGCAATTATTATAAGAATTTTTGAGTTACGCTAATAATAATTCTATAATTAAAATTTTGAAAAACAAACTAACTCAGACTTGAAAAAAAGAGTTAAATAAACTCTTTTGCTAGCGCTTGGGTTTTGGCTCATGATTACATAATTTTAACATCCCATAATTTAGTCTTTAATAAATTTCAGAAACTGCGTTAAGCCTAATCCCCCCCTACTCCTCTGTAAGTTACGGTGCATAACGCTGCCCAAACCCCCCTCCCCTTGAAGAGTTACGTAGTTTATGGACGACCCCTAATGTCTAATTATCAAAATTCTTCATTTATAACACGGTGGAGATATATCTCCACCGTGATTTATAAAAACTTAATACAGGTACATTCTTCCAGAATGGAAATGAGAAAATGCAACCGAAACTCTTGTATTGAAACTGAAAATAATTTCGACGGTTTAGAACGTGATGAGGTCACTTCCTGGCCTGTTGCCTAGCGATTCCAAACTTAGGTTTAACTTCTCTATGCTTTTCTATGGCCTTACACCACATTGTTAAATCTCATGTTTGGAATCGCTAGGCAACTGGCCAGGAAGTGACATCATACTTACCAGCTCTATGCACGCCAGGCGTTTCGCAATATCATGTGATCAAAAACGAGCATTGCCTCACGATTGCGTAATTGCGTTAAAACATAATAAAAGCACCAGCTGTATTTTGAATATAATTGAAGAAACAGTTTAATTTCACGGGTTCCATCTCTTAAAAAGAGGAATAACAAATTTCGGACTCGCTAAAAAAAAATTTACAACGGGAAAGGTAAAACTGACAGTAACAACTCATAAAAGTGTCATGATTCGTAGAAAAGAGTAAAAGATTCTAGTAAGATATTTATAACTTGTATCTCTTTATAATAACATTGTTAAGTTTATAATGTAACAATAATAACAATAAGGGGGAGGGGGAATATGAGAAGAATGAGGGTTTGAATGAATTTTTAAATTTAAAGGACATGCAAAAGATAAGATCTTTTTTTTTTCATAATATCAGACTAGATATAAAATAACACAGACCAACAGAAAGTTTTAATTTTGATTTATTATTTATTACAAAAAAACCCCATACAAATGTGAAAAATGTTTCCATTTTCTTCCATGTGATGTCGTACAAGGGCAGACCGAGTTAAAGCACTATATTATCGATACCAAATGGGTTCGACCCGTCTCCTCTTTCTCTCGTTTATGCAGCAGCGGCAGAACGGATAATATTCTTAGTCAGGAAAAAAAAAATTATTAAAAAAAAAATTTTAAAAAGACCGATTTAAGCGTTGTTATGACTCGAAGTAGATAGTGAGATCAGATTTATAAACTCCTGGTTATCAACTGGTGAGTTGTGATAGTATGTATGTACTTTATGAAACCTTCATGAGCCCTTGGTCACAAGGGCTGGTCCAGTCAGAGCAGGGCCCGATTGGAACTTTTTTTTCGCGGACCCCTCCAGTGGCGTGTCAGTAAATTTTGGCCTTGTCCTCTCCGCCAAAATTGAAAGTCCTTTGTAAATGTATGCAAACAAAAATTTATTTTGTTTACGTTACAAATACAATATATAGATATTATTTTTAATTTGCGTATTTTATCTCACAATCGTGAGATTTAATAGAACTTGAAGTTGGTAGTTTCTGATACAGACGATTGAAAAAAATGAAGTAATAAAATAAAATATACGGCCATGTCAGATAAAATAAAATCTCTCCCCCCCCCCCCCCGGGTACGGCCAAGGGTCGGAAATGCATATTTCAGGCACCAGATCTTGAACGAGTAATACGTGTGAAGAACGTTTTTGTAAGCTGCTTACGTTTTCACAGCAAACGACATTATTTTTATTCACAAACAAACTTACACCTCATAGCAACAGCTTCCTGCTCAGAGAAAGTGCTCAAAGTGTTCGAAGCATGCTCATTAAAGTTGACGGGAAGTTGACGGGTGCTCATTAAAGTTGCTTCTGTCAACCCATCTCCTCAAATTCTGTTGTGGGAGCAGTTTTTTGTTTAGTAACCAGGCTAGATCTCTGTGATTGAACTATCTAGTGTCTCATAAGTTTCTCTCCGCGGCGAGAAATATCTTACAGTTCGGGTAACGCCCGTTAGGAAACTTTTCTGTGTACGTCAATTCGGTTTACCGGACCCAACATCCTACAGCAACGTACATTAAATGCATGTCTGCATGTTCCTGAGACTAGTAACGATCCATCTTCGACAACAAGCCAAAAACTAAACAGAATCAAATGTCACCGTGGAATCATAACAGGTGTATTGTTTTGCAAGCTAGCACTATCATCAAAGATCGACGCAACAGGCAGTTGTTTTGCCGAAAGCAGCTTACAGAAACGTTCCTCACACGTATTACTCGTTCAGGATTCCGTAGTACTTGAAATATGCATTCAATGATAATAATCATCTCCAGCAAATCAAAATTAAAAATTCTTTATTATGATTTTTTAATGTTCTTTTCTTGATGTGGGTAAAAGAGAAATGATACAGCAAATAGATAAAACAATAAGGGAATTAAAACAGGAAGTCACAAAAATTATTGGAACATTTCGGACTTCTTGTCATTTTCTTCGGACGGCATTGCACACAAGACACTGGAGCTGGAAGGGAGTGCTGGTGGGTTGTTGAATGACATTTCGCGAATGCAAGAGGCAAACGACTGGGGATAATGCACAAATTTTACAATTCTCAATGTTTGTGAGGGTTAAACAAGGTTCTCTTAACTATACTTAAGCTGTTTATCCATACGGTCGCTTTTAAAAGGCAATAGTTTCCATGTCTGCATTACAAAAATAGGGACGACTCTCTCCCTCTCTCACCACACACTCATTTGGATATAAAAAATTAAGATTTCATTGCTTGCAATACATCAGCTGTTTTACTTTTGCAGCGAGACGCACTGTTTTGGAGTCTTTTTTCTTAGTGATAGTTCGCTCCAACCGATAAGCTATAGCCAGCCGACAATAGTCATACAAATGTGGAATCTATGGACGCTGCTTGAGAGCTCGCTGCTTGAGAGCTCGCTGCTAGCGCATTCGATCTCAGCAGCGTTGAATGTTCAGCCAATTGCTAGTAAATTTACTTGATTATGTTCGAACAGAGGTTATTATGTTGAAAAGGGTTATTTGCGTAACTTTGTCTTTAATATTGCCACAAAAATGAGTCACAAGAGTTGAGATCAGGAGAATATGGCGGCCAAGCGATTCCCATTTCAGTGGGCTCTGGGTCCCCAAAGCCAGAATGCGCTCTTCCAGGACTTCAAACATTCTATTGGTCCGATAGGGTCGTGCTCCGTTTTGCAAGAACCACGTCTTTTCGAAATCTGGGTCACTTTGGAGAATAGGGATGAGATAATTTTCTAAAATTTTGACATATCGTTCAGCAGTCACAGTGCGCATGCTCAAAAAAATCCCAACATGCCCTGCATTCAACCAAATTTTAACTGAATCTCGCCAATTGTTCAAAAGTTATTAAGTTTGTTTTTTTTTTCATATAGCTCAATAATTGTCACCCTGTGTGTCTTTTACCTATCTTCATGCAACTTAGGTGGCGTTCACATAGGCGGTGTTCTGACTCCATTCCTTTATTCGCTCGGAGCAAGACTCGAAGTTCACTTCCTTGACTGTGCTTCTGTCTTCAAGCTGGGGTCGTTGGAGTCATGAGCTAGCGCATGCGCATTTTTGTCACCGAATATTGCGACCACTATATGCCAAAAACAAAAATGCATTTTAAGCTGATGGAAATTTTCTCTGAACCCAAATCTTTTGGATAATTCTCAACTAGTAGGGGCAAAGCCGTACCCAGAATTTTATTCCATGATACTGCCATGATTAGGGGCTTATTTTTTTTCTGACGCCTCATTGTGAATCTCTAACGGTAAACTTTTTCGCTTCATCAGTTGCCATTTGTTGACTCTGCCTGCGTTCCCCAATGAGATTAAAGAAAGAGTAGAGCGAAAATCAACGAGGAATCCAAAGGAATAATTGTGTAATAATATTGTGAAAAATGGAATAAATTTCACAAAAATTTATTATTTTTATTTTAAATTCATTTCCTGCATACAATACCATGATAAATATGATTATACTAAACCGCACGTTTCTAATTCTTATTGTGACTTATGTAGGACTTCTCATCATTGGGGATTTGACCTCAACTTTGGGGATTTGACCTCAACTTTAATGGCGGACATCGCTTCAGTTCGCTTCAAGTTTGGCGCCGTTATTTGCACTCTATCCTTTCTCTAATCTCGTAGGCATTCCCTTTAACATCATATCAAAGCCAGCTAGCCGATACTTCGATCGAATAAGTGAACTCCTACTGTCTAATAATCACTCCACTTTTGGTGGGCCTTACCCAGCAAATTACAGAGACGTAGAGCTTAAGCGAGCACTTCATGCAGCTTGCGACTGGTGGACACAGGTTTGCCTAATTTCTGTCACGGCCACAAAAACGTAAAAGTGACGGGAAAGCCTCTCAAAACTGGGATTGAGAGAATTGTGGTTTCTGGATAGAAACATAAAATAATTTTTATATATTTACTAAGATATTGCTAACAATATTCTTGCGCTACATACCAAATCAATTTTATTGCAACAGAGACACAAATCTTTATTCCTTACAAATAGATTCCCCTCCCTCCTTAACTCGTTGATCACTATTAACAATAAAATGTTTACTCTACTTAGAATCATTAATACAAACTCTATTAACGTTTAAAATTAGAGCAAATTAGGGCAAGTAAGGTATGTTTAGGAATAATAAATATTACTTGCTGTCTCCACTTACAGTGCTTCCAAAAAATATAGACTCACGGAGTCTTTTTTTCCTGTATTTTTATATTTGATAAAATAATTTTTGAATTAAAAAAAAGGAATGTCTATTTAATCATTAATAAATATTTTTCACTAAAAATAAAACAAGAATTTAAGAATAAATAATAAAAAAAAACAATTAAAATAAGAAATATAATAATAACGTATGTCCCAATATTATAAACTTGGATAGCGCCATTTGCAATCTTTAAGACATTAGAATTATTCTTATTAATAGTATTGTCAAATTAATAATTAATATTTAATTGTTAAGCATTTTAATGGAAAAAAAAAATTTAATAGTTAAATTGCAATGGGACGTGGCAAACCATTAACCGAATATGAAAAAGGACAAATTGATGTCTTAAAAGGTCATGGTTCGTCAACTAGGGTAATTGCTGGACGTTTGCAACGATCGAACAATTATCCAGCATACATTACCCTAGGACACCAATACGGCATAAAAAAGTCTTCTGGGGTCCACAGAAGTTGTCACCAAGACAAAAACGATTTGTAATAAAGAAAATTAAAACTGACCAGACGTCGTACAGAAAACTAGCTAGTGACCAGACCTTCAACGTCTCAAAATCAACAACTGGCAACGTTGTTAGAAGCGATGATCACTTAAAATATAAGAAGAAGAAATGTGCACCGAAGCTGTCCCAAGGACACAAAGAAACACGACTGACACGGGCGAAAGATAAGATGGCTTGGGCGAAGAATCATCTATAGTGATGAAAAAAAAAGTAATTTAGACGGTCCAGGTGGGCGGGGATTTTACTGGCATGACTTAAAAAAAGAGTCAGATATTTTTCAAAACTCCTGTGTGGAGGGGGGGGGGTCCTTTAGTTGGAGTGGGAAAACGCGTATAACATTCATAAATGGCCCATGCGGCAAAATGAATGCTATAGGCTATCAAAAATGCTGGAAAAATCATTTCTGCCATACGCTGAAGGCATTTCGTGGTGGTTTCAGCAAGACAATGCCCAATTCACACTACTGCCAGGACCAAAAAGTGGCTTTCTGACGATGGTGTGGATTTGTTGAGTTGGCCTGCACTCTCGCCAGACCTTAAACCTATTGAAAATGCATGGGGTATGCTGGCTAGAAAAGTGTATGCCAACGGAAGAAGCTTTACCTGGATTCAAGAATTGAAAGATGCAATTCTTGAATCCTGGGAAGAAATTAAGGAGCCCTACTTCAAAAATTTAATTACCTCAATGCTAAATCAGGATTTTGAGATAATTAAAAATAAAGGAGGGCATATTAATTATTAAATTTAACAGGTTTTTCCACTGACAAGGGAATCCCACATAGCCTATCCGCTTTAACAATGGAGTTTTTGTATGGTTATGTATGCTCAATTTTTTTCGTTTTCGTGGTTTATTTTGAAAGAAACGAAATGTTGCACTCTCCTGTTTTGCAAGCATCTATAGTAGCCTCAGATGAGTAACATATTTCAATATGGTGGAAATCTGTGACATACATGTTCGAGAGTCCTTCGTGAGTTTAAAATATTTGGACAGACGTCTTGACTATTTTTTTATTTTATTTTAATTGTTTTCGATTTTTATTATTCTTAAGTTATTGGGTTTTTTTGTTAAAATACTTTTAAATGTTAAATGAACATTGTTTATTTTAATTTTAACAATTCCATTGTAATTTATAAAAATACAGAAAATATATAATTTTTTGGACGCACTGTATGTATCATTTATGTTTTTTCTAGGCCAGCGTTCTTAAAATTTTACTCTAATGAATCCTTTCAAAATTTCTTTTTACTCGGTGAACTCGTTTCAAAGTTTACAAATCAATGCATTTATATTTTAAATTATTTGTCTTTAGTCTTATTGATAGGATTTCAATGTATCACTTTTCGGTATTTTTTCCGAATATAATAAGATGTTCGGGGAGGACAACAACTTGAGAAGAGGGGTCCACTGGCCCCCCTTTGAGAAACAATGCTCTAGAAAATCTGTCTAGGGGTTCACCAAAACTTTTCCGTAATGGCGGATTCCTATTATTGATATGCATGTAGGGGAGAGTAGGGGAAAGAAGATTGAGTTAGTTTTTCTCAGATTCACACACATCCAATACCTCAAAGCAATGGGAACAATAATCTGAAGCAATCACAGTTATATACTCCAGCATTTTTTAAATATTAATATCCTTTTACAAATATGTACAAATTATCCGCTTTGCCCCACTATGTAGGCAAAGTGGATCATACAGACAGAATAGCCTAAGAGGCACAGCGATCGCAGACAAAATCAAGTTGTCCTTCATAGGATGCCAATGACAACGGAGCTTTTGAAAGTTCAAGTTTCTTCACACATTTCTTCGAACCTTTGTTTCTCGAGCTGCAGAATTGGATGATTTTTCCCGTTTCTGGCGAGTTTGTCAATATTTCGGAAGTTTCCTCCTGACACTTCGTTTACGCACTTCACCAACAGGCAATGGTCTCACTTCTTTCCTGATCCATTTTTTCCCCTTCATCAATTATCCACTTTGCCCCATCCTCTCACTTTAAAAACAAAAAAATTCCGTGAGCAACACATTAAGCCTAACGGGCGAAAACTGAATTGAATTATATTATCGATAAATCACTAACTCGCATATCTAGAAGAAATTTTGATCAAACGAGTGATTACTGAACTTCAGCTAAATGACGAAACACTGTAAAGTTTACGAAAACCGCATGAAAACACATTAACTTACATAATTTACTTCGTTCGGTCTTAACACGTCCCACGATGACTTGTACTCTTGAGTGCACTGACTAGGCAGCACATAAAAAGGTGGACGTCGTGCCTTTTATCTTGAAAAAGGGAAATATTCGGCTAATCCGCTTTGCCCCCTATATCCATTTTGTCCCACTCTCCCCTATACAGGGGTGTCCTCCACTTTCGCCCCCTCCACTCTCGCCCCTTAAATTTATGCCCGTTCCACTTTCGCCCCCGAAGTCCACTTTCGCCCCGGCGCCATTATATGGTAATTTTATCGCCAATATATTTTATCGAGGCCCTGAGGAGAGGCTAAGGCTATACGCAAGTAACTTGAATACAACATAGCCAGGGTTTCAAACTGTGATGGTACTTCAAGCAATGTTTTTCACGAATAATCACCCAATTGTTTTAAGTGGTTTTTAGTGGTAGGCGATTCCCTGAAAAAATTGAATCGTTTAATAATCAATTAATTTTTATGCAATTTATTTTTGCATAGTAATGATTAATCGATTCCTGGATATATTCTAAAAACTATTAAAATTAAATCTGTTTATTGTAATTTATTTCCATGGTTAAAAGAGTGGCAAAATAAACACATAGAAGAAGCCATTCATGAATTTTTTTTTAATAACAAACAAATCAGAAATATTATAACGATGTATTGTGAAGCAGATAAAAAAAGTTAGATTGATTGATTATTTGGTATTAAACTTCAGTTTACTGTCCTTGTGGAGTGGTACTTGTTCAAAAATTTTTGAAAACCGTGGGCCTATAATGATCAGGCTAACGACTACTGTGCAAACCATGGAATTTTAAATGAATGAAACATAAATGATTTAATAAATATTATATATTATGTGTTAATGTACTTATGTTTTGTGTAAGAATTATGATGCGAATTATACTAAAAATAACAACTATATTAAATTACTACTAAAATACCGGGAAAAATCAGGGAAATAATAATAAGATAAAAAAATAATAGAACCATCGATGTAATTGTTTTAGTGTACTGATGTATTGTATTGTAACAATCTGGTTTGTGATCCTATGGATTCATAATTAAAAATTAATAAGAAGAACGAAATATGAGTAATGACTTTGAAAGGGGTGGTTGTCTTAGAACCAAGCACTGCGACCTCAGGTCTATTGTACTATCCCCTAATGACGATGAAAGAACGATTATGGAAACAAACACAAACATCCATGCCCTGGGCGGGATTCGAACCCGCGACTCGCTGGTGTCGAGAGCGGAAAGACCTGTGCCTTAACCCTCTCGGCCACCGAGCCGGCAAGAACGAAATATAGTTAACACATGTCAAAAAAAAAAAAATTTTTTTAAATCATTTCGTTTTTTATTGTAAATGACGTCTTCATGCCGGGTCAATCATTAAATTATTATTATTATTAAAATTACATTAAGGATTAATAGCACAGCAACAAACGTCAATAAGAAAACTAAACCGTATGCTTTTTTTTAACCTTTTATTAATATTTTATTTAAGGTTTGTTGTTGTTGGCCAATGCTGGGCAAAATCCGCCAGTGCAAAAGAAAAAGTACAGAGCCATTGAAACAAGACATCAAAATATTAGGAATCAATTCATCAATGGGACAAAAAGCCTCATTGAATACATTGATGCAGCGAGTCATTTGTTACACATAACAGACGTTTAGGGAAAATGTGTTAATAAATCATCTTTTTCTTGTTTTTAAAAGATTGTTTGCGTTTTTTTTTTTATTTTCTAAACCCTATTATTTCTTTTAAAACAATTTAGATTTTAGGAAAGCTTTAATTTAAATCGTTCTTAATTAAAAGGAGAATTTCGTGGGTTAGGTTAGGTAAGTATTCTAAATAACTGAATTCTTAGTTTTCTATTTGACTTGTTAACCTCTCTGCAGGGTCTTTTTTGTATGAAAGTGGGTCTTAAAAGTATTTTTTTCAGGGGGCGAGTATGGAAGGGGTGAAAGTGGAAGGGGCGATAGTGGACGGGGCCAAAGTGGAAGGGGCGAAAGTGGAAGGGGCCAACTTCACGGGGCCAAAGTGGAGTGAACCTATACAGGATGTTTCTAAATGGAAGGACAATAAGTACATAGCGTGATTTCACGCATCAATCGAAGCAAAAAGTTCCATATCGAAAATAACGAAAACTCAAAATTGGGAATATAAAAAAAAAACACATCGTTACGTCATTTATGATCTTTCCGCACCAGCAGTTCATTAAATTCAAAAGGGCGAAGAAGTTTTAAAAACAATGTAGTGCTTTGTTAATAAGTAGCACGGTCTATATACATACAGGGCGTTCTCGAATAACGTGTACAAACTTGGGGGGGGGGGGGGAGTTGACAGAGGGATCAGATCTAAGCAACATTTCCCTGTTTTCATTTTTTTTTCATTGTTTTTGAGATAAAAAATGTTGGACGTCGCGTAGGCGTAATATGCCACTCAACCCGTGCTTCTGGAACACGTCAAAATCATGGTCAATCATGTAATAAAAAGAACAAAACACATTCCAATACAGTACAATAATGTGACTTGTTTTTTATGAAACATGCAAATGTTTTACAATAAGTGTTCTAATTGACTCCCTCCGGCATGAATGCATGCTTCACAATGTCGCCGCATGGACTGACGTACACGTTCAACAGTTCCTGGTTTTTCGCGAATCTGGTCCGCAGCTGCGGCGATTCTGGCTACCAGCTCTTCATCGGATCCCATCCTTTGGTGTCTCGTACACCAATGTCTTTAACTGTCCCCACAGTATCTATCCAAACAACTGTTTCCTGCAGGTAGGATTTCAAGATTTTTTTATCTCAAAAAACAATGCCCCAGAGAAAAAAAATGAACGAGGGAAATGTTGCTTAGATTTATCACCCCCCCCCCCCCCCAAGTTTGTACACGTTATTCGAGAACACCCTGTATATGTCATCGAGCTTCCGCCATTTTCCATTGTTTCGAGAAGCTAAAGAAAACAGATCGCGCCAGGTCGTCACCTCCTAGACAGAAGGTCTGAAAACTAAGGCACTATCTATACAGGGTGATTCAAAATTCAATGTACAAATTTTTAGGGGAGGTAGCATGGGTGATTCTAAGCAAAAAAGTTCATATGACCATGGGTCCGAATTTGAACGCTAACTGAGATATGAACAGAAATAAAAATGCCTCCACCAAGATCAACAAGTTAACAACTCGGGTTCTGCAACGCCTAGGATAATGAATTTTGGAGAAATAATAGGGTACATACAATTGCGTATACCGTTAAAATTTGATCGTATTCCAACGAGTAGTTTCCGAGTTACGCATTCAAAATCGTAACAGTGCTACATGCGAGTACTAACCAGCACGTGTAACGATGTTGATTGCGTAACTCGGAAACTACTCGTTGGAATTCGATCAAATTTTAACGGTATACATAGTTTTATGCTCCCTATTATTCCTCCAAAATTCATTATCCTAGGCGTTGCAGAACTTGAGTTATTAACTTGTTGATCTTTGGTGGCGGCATATTTTATTTCTGTTTATATCTCAGTTAGCGTTCAAATTCGAACCCATATGAACTTTTTTGCTTAGAATCACCCATACTTCCTCCCCTAAAAGTTTGTACATTGAATTTTGAATCACCCTGTATAGTGCCTTACTGATAACGGAAATATTTTGTTAAATCTTCCTTAGTCGACCAAATTTAAGGCTTATTATTGGTAGAAATAGGATTAACAATGGTCGACTAATGATGATGTAACAATGTATGACATTTCCATTATCAGGCCTTCCGTCTATACTCTGTCCGACGAAAGTTTGACGGGGCATGTCCAATTAAATTTCAGCTTTCAATTGTTTAGGCATTGTTGCAAAATAAAATTAACAATGTCTTACAATTGAAACTGGAAATTTAATTGGTCACGCCCATTTAAACTTTCGTTGGACAGAGTATAGGTCGATCGTGAGGTCTTTCATTGAACAATGGAAGCTAAAGTTTCTAGCTCCCGATAGGACGGGAACTCTATAGAAAAGTGGCGCTGCATGTACAATCGGCCCAACTGCAACTGCAGAGCCAACTTATCGGGAGTTTGCAACTTTACTTTCATTTTCAATTTCAATGAAAGACCTCACGATCGGCCCTAGTGCGACCTATGCAGCACCTCGCGTGATCTGTTTTCCTTAGCTTCTCGAAACAATGGAAAATGGCGGAAGCTCGATGACATTATATTGTATATCTATAGACCGTGATAAGTCAACACCACCTAGACAGAAGGCCTGCGCACAAAAACTGTATACATTGTTACGTCATCATCAAACGGCATAATTTTATTATTGGAGGAAATACGATTAACAATAGCCGCTTTTGTGTGATGTAACAATGTATGACGTTTCTGTGCGCAGGCCTTCTGTCTAGGTGGTGTTGGATAAGTACTCGCAATGATGCAGCGCGTTTAGTCAAAACAAAAGCACATTATAGGTATAAAGCTGCATGTTTTTAGTTTTTTTAAAACAATGTCATAATCAAAGATCATGTCAGTTTATTCCACTTATCAAAATAATGAATTGCGCGCGCCATTTGTTGATATTAAATGACATTTTTGGCAGGTTTTCAGCAAACTTCGCATGATGTTTAGACTCTTAAAGTTTGAGTTTTGAACATTTTGCATAAGGAACTTTAGGTTTGTCATCATGCAAAGAATCACGCTAGGTACTTATTGTCCTTCCATTTAGAAACACCCTATATATGTATAGTCGGGTGCATAAAGGTTTAGACAAGTCATAATTGAGCACGGGAATAGCACATCCCAAGCGTATAACTGCTACCCTATTTTCATTCAGAAGGGACAGATCCAGTCTAATCAGCCTTGACTCTCAGTAAAAGTACCTTGATTTTACAACCGATCAACATCCGGTAAGCTCAGTTCCTACGGAACAGGTAAAAACCTTTTTTGCACCCGACTGTACATTTATAAGTCAGTGGTTCGCACAACTTCAGATCTTAGTGAAACGGATTCTTAAATAACATTATTTTCATATTTCACAGACGGTTGCAAAAAGAAGAATTTTGACGGCAACATAAACTTCGTTAAATAGTAACAGGAGAATGGCTTCAAGTACGAATTCGCAAATTAAAAAGAGAGAGAAATGTGTTCTTGTAAGCGGAGCGGAAGAATTCGTCGTCAACAAAACAGCCTTGTGTGCCAGATGTCCCTATTTCAAAGTGATGTTCAAATGTGAAATGAATGAAGAGTTGTCTAATCGTGTGATAATGAATGCGATTCAGCCAAATGTTTTAGAAATTATACTTCATTACATCGACTCGAAAAGTATTCCGAACGAATTAGACGAATATCTTCTGATAAAACTCCTCATTGCGTCTCACTTTTTGATGATGGATAAGTTTTTCGAGGAATTATCCCAAAAGATAGTCATAACTTGTGAAAATTATTTAACTTTTTTTCACTTTAAATTGTTATACAAAGATAAATTATTAGGAACTGTTGTTGAGTATCAATCGAAGCATTTCAAGGAAACGCGACAGGAACTTCTTCAATCATCTTTTGAGGAGTTGAAATTTCTGTTAGCGAAAACACATATTTGTGCAACATCTGTTGAGATAGTGGAATTTCTTTTACAGTGGGTAAGATTGCAAGAAGAAAACCGAATGCATTTAACCGATTTACTTCCACTTGTCGATATGTCTTCAATCCCTAGACAGGAAATAGATAAATTTTTGAAAGAAGAAATTTTACTTTCCAATAAAAATATGAGAGATATGTTTATTGAAAGACATTACTTAGATCGACTGAATTTCACATTCCATTTTTCAGGAGTATTTTCCATATATTCACTTCGATACAATAAACGATCCGAATTTAAGAACTTGCCCTTTAATCTCGTTGAAAATGTAAACGGAATATTCTCTATCAATTCTCTTTATTACCTTGTCAACAAAGTTAGTGCGCATTCGGCAGTTGTGTCCCAATTGGATTCATCGCTGCGTATAGTGACTTGGCAGAAATATTTCGACATACACCATTTAATTAGTTCATTCGTTGTTAAAAATGTCATTTACTTAATATCTTCCGAACAAAAATACTGGCACAATACTGTGACAACCGTCATATACTGCTATGCTTTTGACACCGAAACGAGCGAATTTAGAACAATAACACGAGAGCCAATAGGAAAGGAAGAACGGGTTTTCATCCATTATGCAATCCCTTCTGATAGTCGCTTTTATCTTTTTGCTGTCGACACCATCTTTGAAGTCGATTTAACCACCGGCACGTGGATAGAATTTGAAAGTGCAAAACGAAGTCCAAGACCGGGATGTTTAAGACATTATAAGATATCATAGGGGGTGTACTTAAATCAGTTGGTGGCGCTTGGTTTCGAATATGATTCTTTAGTTTATTCACAGTTCGAATGGAATTCTAAAGAAGATTTTTTGAGTCAACTAGACGGAAAGAAATTCATTCGTCACAGCATAAGAATTTCAGAATGTCGCTTCCTATCAGAGTATCGCTTGTTATCAGATGAAATGGATGTCTTTAGACTTTCTACAGAAAACCGTTGGGAAATGAGCGTTGTTGAAAACAAGTGCTTGCACATGCTGAATGGTTGGGTTCCGGTTCCCCCGTGCCATCAGAAACCAATGTCACTTATGTATTTTTATGCAGAGGATGGTTTACTTAGCTTTAATTTTGAACAGAACGAATGGGAATTGCTGTCGCCATTAAGTGAGAATGATAAACAACCACTGTTATTTAAAAAAAATTATATGGGACAATTTGAAGTATTTTGTTGATATATTATTTTAGCTACATCCTTTACTCTTTTTAACATTTACATGTGGAATTTAATAATACAATTTTTTTTAAATATAATTATGTGATATTTTGATTCGGATATCGCAATATGTAATATAAAGACTTTGATTTTTGTTTGCATTTTTATATCTTTTAGCACTTCTTTATCTTGTTCAAGTTTGTTTTCTTTTCCTCCTTTTTTACATTCGAATTTTGTGCTCTCTGTAAATATGTTTGCTCTATAATGTTTTCTAACTGTGTTTTTCATATTTCATATTTGTATATGTACCGTCCAGTGGTGCAAAGTAAATTGAGATAACTAGTGGTCTCCCGACTCATTAGTTTTTACAATGTGTATTAATCCCCATTTTTTGCTAGTTTCAAGTTTTTCTTTTATTCGTACAAAAAATAAATTTTTTCAAGCTTCTGCCAAATAACCCAACCTCTCAATGGAGAGTGCCAATGCTTTTTCTTAAGCAATTGGGATATTTTCTTTTAATTATTTTACTTTATGCATTCTAATCTGTAATTTATTCTCCTGTTATGCCAAATGTTGTGAAATATAAAAATTATTTTTAGTAAAATCGTTAAAATCGCAATAAAATGTCACTTACAAATAATATCAAGTACATTAAAAACGATGCTAATGTTGTTGGCTTGGTTTGTTTGGTATTAACGTCCTTTTCAACTGCCATGGTCATTTCAGGACGGCGTTATAGGGGCCGCAGATTTTGCCTCGCAAGGGTTCGTTCACGTGCAGCCGGCAAATGACTACACGGGACCAATTTCTTTACTTCCCTTCCGAAGGAAGTGCATGATCTCAGGATTCCCCCTCCCCCTGAAAAAATCCTCGTCGTCCTCGGCCGGGGTCGAACCCGCGTCCTCGGGCATCAGAGGCGATCACGCAACCAACGATGCTAATGTGCACACAGTATTGAAATACTACGTTTGGCCAACTTTGTTTAGGCCTATGGTAAGTTGACCAAACCATGGATGAAGAAGACCAAACGTGGTGGAATCATGGCTCTCAAATGACCGAACCTTCTTGATCCCACTTGCTGGACTGTTTTTTCGTTTGTGTTTCAGAAGACTATTTTTCAAAATAATGATAATTTAAAACCTAATTAATCTGTCTCTTCAATTAACCCTGTATTTAACTTATCTTCAGCTGCTATAAGAATTTTCTGGTTGCGCCATCTCCTATCAATAATGTTAACTTAACCAAAATTAGAACCAAAATGTATTAGGATGAATTGAGATGTAATATCAAATCATATTTTTGTATTTATTTAAGAAACATGTCAGGGTTTTTCCGACTAAGATTCTCTGAAAGCTCTTATTTTTCTAGTGAACAGTTATTACGCAACCGTTTTGATCTTCGGAGCTCTTATTTCTACAACGTAACCTGTGAAAATGACACGTCATAGGTGAAGCCCCGCCCCCAGAGACCAAGTCTGTAGAGTTGCCGAAAGTGCGCAGCGGACGGGAAATATGAAGGCTCGGACGGGAAATATGAAGGCTCGGACGGGCGTATCGAGCACGCTGGAAAACGGCAGCCACTTATCGGAATGAAAAGGGCACTGGCAGCCGACAACGAGCTAGACGGGAACCCGAGTATTCAACGACGGGAGGCAAGCGCAAAACTCGAAACGGCGTCGGTAAAGAACGAGCGCCGGGAGGCGAACGAGTCAGCGAGAAACGAGGAGGAGGTGGCGAAGCCACAGAGTAAAGAAATAAGTGTTATTTTTTTACTCAATGGGGGAAGCAGCGGAGATATTCTTCCGAGCGTATCATTAACCGAGGCGGGTTCATTATCTTAAGCCTGTTTCACAATTAAGTTTGCGGGCGGAAAACAGGCGGATACGGAGCCCGCAACGCAAGACGAAGATTTTCCGCACGGACTGCCGTTTCACAATTAGCGGAATTTGCCCAATCAGAAGACAGTTAATGCGGCCGCGGATTTAATTGTGAAATGGAACGGAAAGTTGTTAAATCACCCGATTCGCGAGCGGAGGCACAAGTACACGCTTTCGTGGCGGATCCGCTGGGGCTAATGCGGGCGATTTAATTGTGAAACAAGCTTAATGTAATACATCACGGATGTTCCACCAAACTGTAACCATGAGCTTCCTGGGGTGCAACAGGGGTTTAGGGAATTGTCGCGGGGGGTTATCAATGGGAATGTACCACTTAGTTATGGGTACTTGCTACTAAACGTGGAATCCGTGCTGAAGCGCGGAACCCACTTCGAAATCCGACATTTGATATGCAACGACCTGATAAAATAGTTAATATTCGAACAGCGAGTAAAACCATTGAGTTATGCCACCGAAAATTAACAGGTAATGGGAGGGATTTATAACAGCCTTTCCGACGTCAAATTCAGCTATTCCGAAATTATGAAAGCATGCAAGAAGCGAGACTTTGTAGTTTGCAAGAAAGGAATATCAAGTGTACTAAATATTATTGACAAAATTAAAAGCGGGACCATTTCTAAGGGTAAAAAGCAGGCCAATCCGAGACCATCCACTAGACATACTCCGGACGTCGTCCGGAAAGTTCGGGCTCTCGTAACCGGATATAACCTACCAACACAACGGACCATTGCACAGAAGATAGGGACATCTGTGTGACACGGTAAACACAATTATAATCCGTGATTTACAACTGGAGAAGCGACACAAGAACCAAGTCCATAAGTTGTTACACGCCATGTCGTAAACTGCCGCATGGACGATAACTGGCGGATGAAAAGTGAAAATACGTATTCTCATTAGATAAGGCGTATGTTTAGTTAAGCGACTGCAATAAGAGCCGAGCCATTTTTTTTTTACCACCCAAGGGGTTCTAAGGACTTCAGAAAATGGAACCGTTAATGCAAGGAAACATTTTCAAAAGGTTTCATGATTGCGGCGGGATTTAGCTACATCGGTAAGTTCACTTTACAAAGAGTTGAGTCAAAAGCCAAAGTTTATTTATTTATTTATTTATTTATTTATTTATTTATTTATTTATTT
>JAHWFO010034807.1:0-11105 GCA_023313115.1 Rhysida immarginata | reverse complement strand
GGGTACAAGCGGTCGAAATGAGATTTCTGAGAGGTGTGGCAGGTTTTACTCTAATAGATAGAGTGCACAGCAGCACAATAAGGGAGTCTTAAAGTATTGAGCCGCTACTTCTCCGCATTGAGAGAACTGAGTTGTGTTGGTATGAACACGTGATACCGATGCCGCAAACTGGTCTTCCTAGGCGGTTGTTATTTTCCAAGCCGGTGGGTAAGAGACCAAGGAGTCAGCCTAGAACCAGGTGGCTAGACTACATGGAGAATCTGAGTTCGAGTCGCTTGGGTATTACCAGAGAGGACATGCACCTGATGGCGGAAGATCGCGGTCGCTGGAGATCCTCCATAGGGCTGCTGCCCCTGTGACCCTTATGGATAAATACTCGGTACTGTTCATTCAATTATTAGTTGAACACTTTCTTTTGAAGCTAAGGCTTGAATATTTAGTCAGTTTACCTCAACATTAATACAAGTTTACTAAAAAAAAATTATTTCATGTTGATATAGCCCTCAGCATACATAAAACTTCAGAAACACAGAAATTGTCCCTTAAACAATAGAGAATAACTCCATTCGAACACCATTATGACTTTTGGTCAATTATGGAGCAAAAAGGACGTTGGATTGTTTTTGAAGATGAATATTAAGTCAACAAAGCTTACCTTTCACGACATTCCACTAACAACATTGCCGTTTAGCTGCTCTCTCTCTCTCTCTCTTTCTTCTGGACCCCCTTCAGTTATCTTAAACATCTAACAAAATATATCCAATACAACAAAAAATTACTCATACAATTACATCAGAACTAACGTCAAATCAATCACTAGGCATCAGTCAGAAGAGGAAAGATTCCATCAGACAAACTGGCTTAGGGAACCCAATAACAACTACCCTCAACTCGGAATGAAAATTTAAAACACTTTTGTGCAACAGGAACGTTGTGAAGAATTTAGGCGCCTATGGCTAAGGCCACATTCACCATATCCTCACTACTGCTCTTCTTGCACAAGAGGGACTAATGATCGAGGAGTGCAGTAAGTATCATAAGAGTTGTCCGAAGTCATTCATCACGAGAGAATCTCAACTCTGACCTTACCCTCTAAACACCACGCTTATGGTTAGGTTGTCTTGTTCTTCGACATGTCACCTTGGAACCAACAGGTGCAAAACACAGATTGCAGACCTACAAGAAAAGAAAAAAAAAAAAAATTTCAATCTCTTGAAAAATTTGAAAGAGGACACAAAATCTGCTTTAGAACAGCGACCCATTCAGATCAACGATTCTTCTAATAAGCTTCACTCAAAACTGCATACAAGTACAGTACAATGTACCCTCTACTTAACTGCAACATTAGGACCAATCCACGTTATTATAATGACTTGCCATTATGTAGGCAGAGTAAGAAAATTCAAACTCAGATCTTTTAAAGACCTTTTCCAGTGTTCAAACGTTTATTAATAGACTGACATCTATGATTTTTCATCCTTAATTGTCTATTAATTGCTTTAGAATAAGATTTACGTCCAAAATCGATGGTTATTTTGGAAAAAAAAAAAAATGAGTAAATAACCTGGCCACTCAGTGTATAGTGGAAACTTACATTGCTAAAAAGAAAGGGGCATCACAGAACACAGTAGGTGGAGGAGAAATAGTGACCTACAATAAGTATATTCTCTTACCATGAGCACGAAACGACCCTCTGTAGATTTTCATTAGCATTCGCCAATGAATGCACAAATTCTGATGGTATAAAATAGAAGGCACACAATAATATAATAAAACTTATAAGGATGCATCCAAATTTTGATTGTTCTTTATCTACCAAGCATGAAATTTCACTTTATTTGATATCAGCCCAATCCAAATTTTTAATAAGTAAAAATTTATTTTAATCGTAATAGATTATATTTAGTAGGGAGCTTACTTTTTGGAAGAGAGCAATGTTTTTAAGTATATACAGGGTGTATCTGAAACCCTGTCACAAACTTGGAGGGGAGTTAGTATGGGTGATTCTAAGCAAAAAAAAGTTGATATGAACATGGGTCCGAATTTTAACGATAACAGATATGAACAGAAATAAAAATGCCGCCACCAACATCAAATTAATAACCCAGGGTACATAAGACTATTAAGTTAAAAGCATTAAAGAAATTTGGGGGAATAACAGGGTACATAAGACTGTGTATACCGTTAAAATTTGATAAATAATAGCTATTAAATAAAAAATGAAAAATAAAATAATAATTAACAAAATGAAATTCAATCAAATTTTAACGGTATACACAGTCTTATGTACCCTGTTATTACCCCGAATTTCATTAATCTAGGCTTTACAGAACATGAGTTATTAACTTGTTGATCTTGGTGGTGGCATTTTTATTTCTGTTCATATCTCAGTTATCGTTCAAATTCGGACCCATGTTCGTATGAAGTTTTTTGCTTAGAATCACCCATACTATCTCTCCTCCAAGTTTGTGACAGGGTTTCACATACACCTTGCAATAAAAGACATTTAGATAACAAAGAAAGTGACTATTAAACCCGCAGTATTCTAATCATTGGAACGATGGTAAATTCTAAAATTTCATCAAAGAACAAGTTTCATCTCGGTTTCACTAATAAGAAATTCAATAATGTTTGGTGAAAGTGTAAAACTCAGCGTAAATAAAAAAAACTCTTTAACCATAACAACACTAAAAAATAGGATAAATACAACCTGATTCTGGAAGTACTTTACATTGTGCACATTTAATCTCAGATTCCGGACTTGATGAGCAAGGAGATCTTGTCCTTAGGGTTGGCAAAAATGTCCTTAACTTGGTTGGGATTACTGAAACAAATTGAAAAGCCAAAAGATTTTAATACTGAGTCCAACCCTCTGATGAGTTGCTTATTATAAGGTATTGAAATAAAACTGCCGTTGTTCTTGGACTTGCCATGCGTAGTGAACTTCTTAAACTTTCTTGTGTCAGTAATCCCAACCACGTTAAGGACATTTACCCCAGAGTCATTCTTCTTTTGAATTTTGATTGGTCTAAGTTCTCTTATTCTTCAAGACTCAGGTAGTTCCCTAATTGTCTTTGAGGTGCTCCTGGACTGCTGAATGATGGTAGCAATTGCTTGCGAAAAGTACGAGGCATGTTTTTTAAGTAAGTACCGTTTTGGAATAAAAAAAAGACGTGCAAAGATATCGCAATAATTTTATTTTTACATGAAAGCCTGTACCTTAATCTACTTTTCTACATAATTTCCGTGAATATTGAGGCACTTGTCATAACGTGGCACCAGTTTTTGAATACCCTCCTCATAAAATTCTGCCGCCTGACTTGTTAACCACTGTATCACAAATGTTTTGACTTCGTTATCGTCTTGAAGACGCTGACCACCCAGGTGTTTCTTCAAGTGCAGGAACAAATGGTAGTCGCTGGGCGCCAGATCAGGGCTGTATGGAGGATGATCTAGAGTTTCCCATTTAAAAGATTTGATGAGATCTTTCGTCCGATTAGCCACATGTGGACGGGCATTGTCATGCAGCAAAACGATACCCTTAATCAACTTGCCACGTATTTTGTTCTGGATTGCACGACGCAGATTGTTCAATGTCTCACATTAAGACGCTGCATTGATTGTCTCATTACGAGGCAGAAACTCCACTAGCAATACTCCTTTTCTGTCCCAAAAAACTGTGCACATGATTTTCCGGGCAGAAATTGTTTGCTTAAACTTCACTTTTTTGGGTGATGATGAATGTCGCCATTCCATGGATTGTTGTTTCGATTCTGGTGTGACGTAGGCCACCCATGTTTCGTCACCAGTAACAATTTGGTCTAAAAAATCTTCACCTTCATTGTGGTACCGCTCAAGGAAAGTCAATGCACTGCCTAAACGTTGGGTTTTGTGCAAATCCGTCAACATTTTTGGAACCCAACGTGAACACAATTTCCGGTATTCAAGTTCTCGGTCACAATGCGATACAAAACACTACGAGAATATTGAGGAAAGCAGTCGCACAATGATGAAATTGTAAAGCGTCTGTTTTCTCTCACCTTTTCGTCCACTTTCTGCACCAAATCTTCATTAACGACCGAAGGACGCCCACTCCGTTCTTCATCATGCACATTTGTGCGGCCATCTTTAAATGCTCTCACCCATTTCCTTACCATTCCATCACTCATAATGTTTTGTCCGTACACTTCACAGATCTCACGATGAATATCGATCGGTTTTACGCCTTTAGCACTAAGAAATCGTATAACAGCCCGTACTTCACAATCGGCGGGACTCACGATTGTCGGAGGCATCTTAAACACTCAGTAAACAACGTATACAATGAAGAATCAGACTGTAATGGCGTCAGTGCGTAGACAAGAGATGTAGTTAACCAGCGCGCATGCGCGGAACGCCGACCGTAGCGCTGCGGCGGCGGAATCGCAAAACGGTACTTACTTAAAAAACATGCCTCGTACTTCCAGAATCAGATTGTATTTATCCTATTTTTTAGTGTTGTTGTGGTTAAAGAGTTTTTTTATTTAAGCCAAGGTTTACATTACAATTATCCACGTTAGTCTTTATATTCATATTTATTCATATTAGTGAAAGTATTCATATTTAGCGAAAGTATTCACGTGGTCACTGTATCATTCCTGAATTTCATTCCTAAATGTGAATAAATCAGAATTTTATTTTGGATTTAACAGTTTTTCTAGATCGAAGTTTTAGTGGACCCCTGTTGAGTGACTGTGCAAGCTCAAAATGCAGCGAACGATTGAACAGCAGTACACCATCAAATTTTGTGTTGGACTGGGGAAATCTGGTATGGAGATGTTGGGCATTACTCGCCATGTGTTCAAGGATGAAAGCATGTCACAAACAGCAGTTTTTAAATAGCAAAGCTCTTCAAAGATGGTCCCGTGAAGAACCGATGACAACGTGCAACGTGCCACCTGAGAAGAGAAGGGTCAATCGGGTGAGGCCAGTCATCGCCAGAAATTGCAAATTGCATCACGACAATGCACCCAGCCACGCCTGCTCCAAGGTAATAGACTACCTGATGCAAAACGGTGTCGCAACAATTCCCCAATACCCTTACAGTCCCAACTTAATCCCAGCAGACCTTTTCCTATTCCCAAAAGTGAAATCCTCCCTCAAAGGAGACCACCATGGGACCTTAAGTGCCATCAAAGAAGCTTGCATGCATACCCTTAAGGACCTTCTTGAATCCACCTACCAGGGAGCCTTTGAGTTGTGGAAAAGCCACTGGCAAAAGTGTGTCGACACTCAAGGGATATAATTTGAAGATTTTAAGTTTTTATAGCAATATCTGAAATCTATTTTTCCGAAACTTTTCCCGATACTTTCTATACTCACCCTGTATAACGGCACTTTACTAACGCCAAATTTATACTGGCAAGTCCATATAACGGAGTTATTTTCCAGGAAAAAAACTTCGTTACATGGACTTGTCATTATAAATTTAGCGTTATGTAGCGTTCCGTTATATAGAGGGAGCACCGTATTCTGCTTTAAACCAGTTATTTGCTAATTAGAAATAATTCCAACTTACAGAAGAAGCATTGCATTTTTCCTTTATAGAAAGGGGACGGTTTAAAGTCTTCCTTCTTCATCCTGCAGCATTTCAACACTAAGTCAAGCATGCATCCTTTTCCCTAATTTTTAATTGCTCAAACTTTGGAGGAGTTTTCCTATTGTTTTTGATCCGAGGTTGCTTGTTCGATAAAGAAGCCATTATCTGGGAAATAAATAATAATAAAGAGGAGTGCTCAAGAGAGGTGAAATTGAACCTCTCTTATCAATTGACGCTATTTTTACGCCAATCCCATTTAATAACTAAGGTAACTTACAGAATTAAGACAAAAACACTCGAAAGAGGCCTAAGCGGGCCGATATTCTATTAACAATATTCGATTAACAATATTCTATTCCTCAATTCCAATTGTCTCAAGACCTATATAACCCATCTCAAGATTACTCTTCACATCCAAATTATAATCAAGACTTCATGACATGCACAACAAGCGGCCGCGATAGTACCCCTCCTGCAATGAATGCCAGTTTTCCCCCATCACCAGTTTTTCAACAGAATGAGCTCAGTGATAGCTTCGCCCAAATACAATGGTCCCAGCTCTCATCTTTTACAGCTGAGGCCGCACCCCGCGACTCCTCAAAAGATCTGAATATGGATGTAACGATAACTCATGCCCCTACACGTGACAATAAAAATGATGCGGCCTTTCCTGACCGCGATGAAGCCTCCAGTGACCCTCTAAAGACTTTTATCTCTACTATGATAGGAATGGTACCCTCAAATAACCTTGATAACTCGAGGGGGGTGGAAGCCACCCTGGAAATAATGGGGAAGAACTTCCAACACTTACCTCGATGGTATGTAGATGTGTCGACTTGGTTTCAGGAAATGTTATCTCCTATCCAACACACCTGTCAGCATGGCCAGCACGATCAGTCTGCCCCCAAAGATGATCAACGTCGTTCATTGGAATGCTAGAGGTGTCCTCGCCAATTGGGAAGACATTATTCTTCTGCAAAGAAAAGCGGATATTTTTACTGTTTGCGAAACTTTCCTGAACGTGGAATCGAATATACCACTAAACAATTCAATTACTTACCTAAACAATAGAATTTCTCACGGGGGTGGCAACTTGGTTGCAGTGAATACACACATCCCCCACTATATTAACTACAAGAGACATTTAGATTCTATCGCAATAATAGACCTGGTAGTGTTTTTTTGTGATACCTGGCTGCACATTTACTGTCTGTACATCCCGGGTTTCGTCAAGAAAGCAACTTGGGAGAGGTTAATAAACTCACTGACCCCACCTTTTATAATCATAGGTGATTTAAATGCCAAGAGCCCCCTGTGGGGATGTGAAAATTATAACCAAAATGGGAATTACCTAGAAGACTTGTGCATAAGACATAACCTACGACCTTTCTTTACCCCTGAATTTACTTACCACCCCCCCAGGACTGAATGGTCTCCATCCAATCTGGATATTGCCTTCTCCTCTTCCAACTGGCCCTTCCCCACGCATATTTCCTCTGTTGCGGGTACCTATGGAAGTGACCACCAGCCTATCCGCCTAACCATCCGACCAATTCACTCATACCCAACTAAAATTCATAGGCCCAGGCCCTGCACCTCCCCCCCTCTGCCTGACACCATTTTAGTCACCGACGACAATCGCTCCCACATATCTCACGACATACAGCATCAAATCCTCCTCTACCAAAATAAGTTTTCATCGAACGCCCCAGTGAATAGAAGCATCCCTCCCAGGCCCCGCTGGTGGTCACCGGAGTGTGAAGCGGCCATTTGGGTTAGGAATAAATCCAGAAGACAATTCCTCAAATGCAGATGCTCGCATTGTTGGATTCTCTCCAAAAAAAATAAAGCCAGGTGTAAGAGAGTCCTCAGAAAATACCGTCGACTATACTGGTCAAATTTCATCTCCAACAATAGACCAAATAACATTTGGAAAGTGCTAAGGATAATGCTCCACCAACCAAAACACGTCATCCCGCTAATCCAAAACCATGATGGATCAATGAAAAATCCTGAAGAATCTGCCACAGCCATACTTAAGCTCACGGTGGGAGCGCTGACCAAGAAACTCCCCAACTGGCCTGTCCCCTTACCTGCATCCTTCATACCAGAAGTCCAGCGGAATCAATGGGAACAACCTTTCACCATCTCTGAATTAAAGACAGCTTTAAGAAGCAAATCCAATGCTCCAGGCCCTGACAAACTTCTGAATAGCACTTTCGTCATGCTGAGTAGCTACCAACACCAATTGCTTCTAAACTCCTTTAATAAATCATGGTTGACGGGTATCATCCCCAGCACATGGAAGGAGTCTTATATTCATCCTATTCTGAAGCCCAACAAACCGCCCACTCATCCACGCAGCTACAGGCCAATAGCTCTGACCTCCTGCCTCATAAAAATAATGGAGAGGATGATTATCAACAGGCTCCAACATTTCTTGGAAACTCATAACATCCTCCCCGCTTGTATCACTGGCTTTCGAAAAGGTTCGAACTACACCTTCCCTACCATCAAACTGGTAGATTCAGTATATGCGGCCTGGGAGAAAGGGGAAGCCCTGGGAGCTGTCTTTCTTGATCTGGAAAAAGCCTATGACGCAGTGGAGCATGACATTCTTTTGAATAAAATGATCAACCTCTCCTTACCAACACGAATGGTTTCATGGATATCATCCTTCCTAAAAAACCGGCGAGTTGGGATTAGACACCCAGGGGGCACCGTCTGGCAGATACAATCGAAAGGCCTACCGCAAGGATCCACCTTGAGCCCTGCACTCTTCAATATATTTACTGCAGATATTGCTCAAGCCCTACCTGAAGGAACTGATATAAATATTTTTGCGGACGACATCGCTATATGGAATTCCGACCAGTCCATACCTAAAATCAAGAGCAGCCTGCAAGCTGCCTGCAATTCACTGACCGGATGGGCCAAGGCGAACCTAATGACCTTTTCTCCGGATAAGTCTGTGGTTGTGTTTTTTGTGAAAAATGGTCCACTACCCCATCCCCTCATTTATATGAACAACACAAGACTCCCCGTTAGAAGAGCTCATAAATTCCTAGGCGTCATCCTGGATGGTAAACTGAGGTGGCAACAACACATATCCCGTTTAAAAGATCAGCTAAGGAAAAACCTGGCCAGAATAAAGCGCATCACCAGAGTTTGCTGGGGCCCTCCATGGTCAGAAACGTCCACTCTTCTAACATCTTTAATACAAACATCTGACCAATCCGATCTTTTCCTCCTGCTGGCCCCTAAAACATGCAGTGAATGACTAGCTAGTCTGGAGAGGAAAATCATAAGATCTTGTCTACATGCTACGCAATCCTCCCCCAACCAATTATTATACGCTGACTCTGACTTAACCCCTACTCCCTTGAGATGGGAAGCTAAAGTGATCTCAACAGCCTACTCCTACCTACAAGCGTCTGAATCTTTCAACGAAGACCTTTCCTTCGCGGAGAATTGTTCCATGCTTTTTAAATCAAGTAAAATTAAATGCTTCCTTTTAGACATTCTCAACAAATTCGAATGTGCGGACTTGCTCCTGGCTGGCAGGAACACCACTGCTTTTCCACGTAACCCTGGCATTAGCCCGGAAATTATCATGCTCCCGCCGGAACTCAGTGCAAGAGACCCACCTGAATTTGTTAGGCCCATTATATCGGAAATCCAGTATAATCATTTTTACGACCACAGGAAGATATTCACGGATGCATCCTTAACCCCAGGAAATACTTGTGGAGGTATAGGTATCTATGAGAACAACAGATGGATTATCTCAAGCAAAATCGTACCTGCAACCAGCGCAACTATGTTAGAACTAGCCGCCATCCACAAAGCCTTAACACAAATAGCCTTACAATCTCGGACTCCAAAAGCTCAATCATGGCAATCAAAAAATCCTTGGACTCAGGCAGATGGTTCCACCGCGATATGTTGGGGCGCATTGTTTCTCTTATTGAGTCGCTTTCTTCAGCCAATTTTTACATCAACCTCTTATGGATCCCGGGCCACAAAGGTATAAAGGGCAATGAAGTTGCAGACCACCTAGCCAACTGGGCCAGAACTTCCAAAAGACCCGCCAGGAAAGCTCATCTCGACCCCAAAAGCTTGAAAGCTTACACCAATAACAAGCTCATGGTGCTCTGGAACGACGACTGGTGCGCCGATCCCAGAGGCGGCCACTACAAGAATCTCAGGCCCACTCTCCTGGCAAACAAAAAAATTACCCCGAAATAGCTCACATTCGATCAAAGATCCTTACTCTTTAGGCTAAGAAGCGGCCACGCTCCAATTAAAAGTTTTTTATATAAGATAAAAATCGTTTCATCGGACAAATGCACATGCGGGGCGCCGGAAACTGTCGGCCACATTCTGCTTGAGTGCCCTATTTATCGTCAACAGAGGGAGCACATGTCTCAACAAATTTCCTCCCTCTTTACTGTTGCCAACATCCTCTTAATAACTCGGGGAGGAAAGCGCATAAAGCGGAGAAATATACTTTCCCTCGTCCAATTTCTACAAGATACGAACCTTCTCAATAGAATCCTCGGCCCCCTCAAGATCGTGGATCCCCCCAGTGACCTGATCTGATATTTCACTTTTGTAATTGACTTCTACGAAGAAATCAGCTAGTCTCCCCACTGGAGGGAGATGAAAGCTGAACTGAACTGAACTGAACTGAGCATCCTTTTCCAATTGCAATGTCTTTTTTGAACTCCTAAAACAAACAAACATTAACGATTAACCCAATGCATAATAGAAGAACAAGCATAAATACTGTGTTTTGCTCATTTAAAGATATGAGGCGAGTTCAAATGCAAACCCGTTCGAGTCAAGTAGGTGTTGTAAGAAGAAGGCAGGGAATAGGAAACACAAGCAAGAGTGATATTTAATGAACAGTATTGCATATGCGTTTCTCAAAAGAAGTCACCCATAGCATATAAGCACCATCCGTGAAAAGAGATGATCATCAAAAACAAGCAACTCAGAATGCTGTCTTTAAGAGGAATCATTCTTCATGCAAAATTTCTTGTGGATGCACTAGCCAAGAAGAAATGTGAAGAAACCGTTGAAGAAATTTCACCTCTTCCTGCCATTGAAGAAATTCCTCAAGGGACAGCGATTCAACACCAATCAAAAAGTGCAGGAAGCAGTGACGAACTGGTTGAAACAACCCATATCTTTTTCTTGGATGGAATTTCCCTGCCTTCTTCTTACAATAACTACTCGATTCGAAAAGGTTTCATTTAAATTGCACCTCACAATTCAAAGAGTATTTAATTAGTTATACAGAAGAAAATGTTTCCACATGTAAAATGCAACTTACAGGATATAGTGTGCTTGGCTCCATTTCAGGTCACCCTTCTCATCGATGGCCACTGAAAGATTCAGCTGAAGAATACTGGCTTTGGTATGGAATGCTTTGGTAGCACGTTATCGGACATTTTTAGTCTTACCTCTCTGCTATAGCCAGTCTGGCATAGGTATCCTGACGAACCTAGACCATAGCATCTAT
>JAHWFO010034803.1:0-13145 GCA_023313115.1 Rhysida immarginata | reverse complement strand
TTACAAGGAAGAAAAGTGCTGAACAGAATGCATATAAACGTCGCATCGATTTGCAAATAATAGAAGTGAGTTGTGCTTTTTGTCGACGAATTCATAATGTGTGAAAGGAATAAACGGATAGGAAAAGGAAAGGATAGGTAATTTGCATATCTATCACTTCATAATGTCGAATCACGAACGAATACAACTTAATTGTTCATTTAATATTTCACTCATTGTTGGTGATGTAACAAAGTATGATTTTTACTTGCGCATACTTTCTCTCTAGGCGGTATTGATTGCACATGCCTCCGTTATGACCAGTTTCTTCATTTCAAATATACACGAATTACAAATTAGAAGTTTTACGGGTGGAATTTATAAACAACGCAGTTCTTCAATGGTTTATATAGCAGTGTTCATTTAGCCTTTCGGTACTTGATTATATCATTCATTAATGGCATATTAAGTACCGAAAGGTGCTTTATGCTTTGGCCTTGTCCGTCCGTCTGTCCGTAACTCGATTTTCTCGGAAAGTATAAACGATTTTTAAAATCTGTTTTCACCAATCGATAGATATGGGAAATGGCACGGACGAGTTCGAAGATGGTCGAAATCTGTACAGTGGCACGCGCTCTAATTGTACTATTGTGATACCCCCCCAAAATTTTTCCATGTTAAGATATAGTAAGTAACATATCAAACCACTCGTAACGACGAGCCATGAACGAATATAACGTTATTAAATAGTGTTTAGCCAATTGATAAATTTAGTTTGAAATCGGTACAATTGCATTGGAGAAAACACGTAATAAGCATATAGGTTCGGCTCAGCGCGTGTTCTAAACGTTAATGAAATGGTGTGCGCGCAGGATGCACGAGATTGACGATTATTGAAAGGGCAGAACGGACTCTAAATCAAAAAAATTTTATTATCCGTAGGGAGCTAATTATTTATTACGATAACTTGAAAACGAATTAACTTTTTCACATTCTGTTTTCACCAATCCATTAATATGGGACGGAGCACGAATAAGTACGAACCTGAGATAGCCGGAATAGGTACGTGCTCTAATGGCTCGTGCTATAATGGTTACATTACGATGCCCCCTTAAAAATTTCCTCTAACCAGATATGGCATGTAATATATAAAATAAATCGTCACGACGTTTCAAGAACGAATATATGAGAGTAACTAGTGATAGCACAAATTGGTTTAACAGCACGTGTACGTGTAAGGATGTATCATTAATGAATATAACGCGTAAATAATGATAGTAGTAATTGGTTTACTAGCACGTGCCTAATAGTACTATATGGTACCGATGGAACTGTCAATGCTAAAATACGGCATGTGATATATCAAACAAATCGTAACAACATATCATGACTGAATATAACCAGTAAATAATGATAGTGGGAATTGGTTAAATAGCACGTGCCCTAATCGTACTATAAGGTACAAAATGGTACCATTGGAGCTTTCATTGTTAAGATATGGCATGTAATATATCAAACAACTCGTATCAACTTGTAATGAGTGAATATAACTCGTAAATAACGATAGTGGGAATTGGTTTAGTACCATGCACCTAATAGTCCAAATGTTACCATATGGTATTGTTGGAACTTTCAATGTTAAGATATGGCATATAATATATCAAACAACTCGTAACAACGTGTCATGAGTGAATATAACTAGTAAATAATGATAGTGGGAAATAGTTAAGTAGCACGTGCCCTAATGGTAATGTGAGGTACCATATGGTACTGTTGGAACTTTCAATGCTAAAATATGGCATGTAATATATCAAGTAACTCGTAACAACATGTCATCATGAGTGAATATAACAAGCAAATAATGATAGTGAGAGATGGTTAAGCAGCACGTGCCCTGATCGTAACGTAAGGTGCCATATGGTACCATTGGAACTTTCAATGTTAAAATACGGCATGTAATATATCAAACCACTCATAACGTCGTGTCATGAATGAATATACCGTGTAAATAATGATAGTAGGAAATCATTGCGTAGCACGTGACTTAAAGGTACTAAATGATACCATATCGTACTGTTGGAACTTTCAATGCTAAGATATGGCATGAAATATATCAAACAACTCGTAACAACGTGCCATGAGTGAATATCACAAGTAAATAATGATAATGGGAAATGGTTAAGTAGCACGTGCCCTAATGGTAACATATGATACCATATGATACCATATGTTACCGTTGGAGCTTTCTATGCTAAAATATAGCATGTAATATATCCAACATCTCGTGACGACTTTTCTTGAGTTAATATAACGACTAAATAATGATAGTGGGAAATGGTTAAGTGCTCTAATGGTACCAATTGATACCATATAGTACCGTTGGAACTTTCAATGCTAACGCTGGAATTTTCAATGCAAAGGTATGGCAATTAATATATCAAACAACTCGTAACAAAGTGTCATGAGTGAATATAACGAGTAAATAATGGTAGTCGGAATTGTTTAGTAGTACATGTTTGAATGGTGGTATATATTGCCTTTGGCTTAATGGTATATAAAACTAAACACTGTGAGATATAATGCTAGATAGTAGTAGTTAATCGCTTGTTTCAATAGGAAACTTGACACTATAATTATTATGATTTTATCGCCACCTAGTATTGACATTTAAAATTATTATATTGTAAAATGGCGGATTCCTCAATAGAAAATGCTGTAAAACAGTCACTAAAAAGGACGTGTGGCGGAATCAATTGCTGCATGCTAGGATGTAATTCGAATAGTTATTCGATACCAAAGATATCTGTTTAATTTGCCGAGTATAAAAAAGAATTCTGAATGGCGAAATAAATGGATTAAAATAATTAGGCAGGTAAAGTATAAACTCTTTTTAATACTGATACAAATGCGTTAATGGTTTTGTAAATATTTACATTTTCAATAGTAAGGATAAAATATGGAATCCAAGTAAATACAGCAAGATATGTGGAAAACATTTTTACTGTGATCATCCAATAAACCATCCAAATAGTGCGGATTACATGCCATCTTTATTCCACCAATCTAAAAATATTTCCAATCAAGCAAATGAAAATAAACATTCAATCTTTATTTACTATATAAAAGTATAAATTTTACATACTAGATGGTGCAAAATGTAATGCGACTGCAGCGCCCCTGCCAGGTATCTTAATTCCTATAGTAGATGATTACGTAGAAACACTTTAGTAATTGAATATGAGATGATAGATGGTTACACATAACGCTTCAGCAATTAAGGCTTACTTTCTTTAACATTATGTGGGAATGTCTTACAAATTATAGAACTTTTATTTGTTCAAATATATAAAGAATAAGTTCACTCTTCGTTTAATCCTTCAGTTCTTCAAGTTAATTCTTTTAAATTCTGTCTATACATTTATTTACTTAAATAGTAATTTACAATTTTCATGTTTATATATTTTCTCTAAAGTGTGTTAAAATATTGGTTAATCTATATATATCTATGTATGATGCTATAATAATGTATGATGCTATAATACCAAAATGTGCTCCCTTTATCTGCTTTGGCGGTAAAGTCATTTTTGTTAATTTATTTCGTTAATGACTTTATTGCTTTATTTATGTCATTATCTTTTCCTCTTTCTTTGTTTTTGTTTTGTATTTATGATTATATTTAATATTTTTTTAAATAGGTCTTCCCGTCAATAAATAAATAAATAAATAAAATATTATATGTCGACTCTTCGAGCATTGTTTAAGCTACCTTGGAACATTCGTCCGTTACGAAGGGATTGTTGTAGCACGCGCACACATCCTTAGCTTGCGCGCGTTCGTTAGCTCGCGTCTGCTTCATTAGCTTGCGGACGTTCGATTCCAAACAATGAAAAATGACTTAGGAATGCTTTCGAAAGTTATAAAAAGAAATTTAGTTATAATTATAAGCTGGTAGAAATTTATTCACAATTTATTCACAAGTACAAGGAAGAAAAGTGCGGTACAGAATAATATAAACAACGGGTTTTTCGGGTGGAATATATAAACAACGCAGTTCTTCAATGGCTTATATAGCAGTATTCATTTAGCCTTACGGTACTTGATTATATCATTCATTAATGGTTTATTAAGTACCAAACGGTGCTTTATGCTTTGGCCTTGTCCGAAAGTCCGTCCGTCCGTCCGTCTCTCCGTAACTCGATTTTCTCGGAAAGTAAGAAAGATTTTAAAAATCTGTTTTCACCAATCGATGGATATGGGAAATGGCACGGACAAGTTCGAAGATGATCGAAATCGGTACAGTGGCACGCACTCTAATTGTAATATTATGACACCCCCCAGAAATTTTCCATGTTAAGATATAGTAAGTAACATATCAAATCACTCGTAACGATGAGCCATGAACGAATATAACGTTATTAAATACTGTTTAGCCAATTGATAAATTTAGTTCAAAGAAAGCCGAAATCGGTATAATTGCATTGGGGAAAACGCGTAATAAGCATATAGGTTCGACTCAGCGCGTGCTCTAAACGTTAATCAGATGGTGCGCGTGCAGGATGCACGAGATTGACGATTATTGGAAGGGCAGAACGGACTCTAAATCAAAAGAATTTTATTATTCGTAAGGAGCTTATTATTTATTACGATAACTTGAAAACGAATTAACTTTTTCACATTCTGTTTTCACTAATCCATTAATATGGGAGAGAGTAGGAAGAAGTACGAACCTGAGATAGCCGGAATAGGTACGTGCTCTAATGGTAACATTAGGATACCCCCTTAAAAATATCCTCTAACCAGATATGGCATGTAATATATCAAATAACTGGTAACAACTTGTCATGAGTGAATATAACAAGTAAATAATGATAGTGGGAAATGGTTAACTAGCACGTGCCCTAATGATAACGTAAGGTACCATATGGTAACGTTGGAACCTTCAATGCTAAAATATGGCATGTAATATATCAAACAACTCGTAAGAACGTGCATCAGCGAATATAACGAGGAAAAAGTGAGAGTGGGAAATGGTTAAGGAGCAGGTGCCCTAATGGTAACGAAAGGTACCATATGTTACTGTTAGAATTTTCAATGCTAAAATATGATATGTAATATATCAAACAACTCATAACAACGTGTTATGAGTGAATGTAACAAGTAAATAATGATAGTGGAAAATGGTTAAGTAGCACGTGCCCTAATAATAACGTAAGGTACCATATGGTACTGTTAGAAATTTAAATGCTAAAATATGGCATTGAATATATCAAACAACTCGTAACAACGTGTCATGAGTGAATGTAACAAGTAAATAATGATAGTGGGAAATAGTTAAGTAGCACGAGCCCTAATGGTAACGTAAGGTACCATATGGTACTGTTAGAACTTTCAATGCTAAAATATGGCATGTAGTATATCAAACAACTCGTAAGAACGTGCATCAGCGAATATAACGAGGAAAAAGTGAGAGTGGGAAATGGTTAAGTAGCACGTGCCCTAATGGTAACGTAAGGTACCATATGTTACTGTTAGAATTTTCAATGCTAAAATATGATATGTAATATATCAAACAAATCGTAACAACGTGTCATGAGCAAATATAACGAGAAAATAATGATAGTGGGAATTGGTTAAGTAGCACGTGTCCTAATGGTACCATATGATACAATATAGTACAGTTAGAACTTTCAATGCTAAGATTGGGGATGTAATAAATCAAACAACAAGTAACGACGTGTAAGGTGTGAATTTAACGATTAAATAATGATAATAGGAAATTGTAACGTAGCATGTGCCCTAATCTATATGATACAAAATGGTACCTTTAGAACTTTCAATGCTAAGATAGGATATGTAATATATCATATAACTCGTAACAACGTGTCATGAGTGAAAATAACGAGTAAATAATGATAGTGGGAAATGATAAAAAATAAACAAATTATAAATTAAAAGTTTACAGTGGAATATATAAACAACGCAGTTCTTCATTGGTTTATGTAGCAGTATGCATTTAGCCTTTCGGTGCTTGATTATATCATTCAATAATGGTTTATTAAGTACCGAAAGGTGCTTTATGCTTTGGCCTTGTCCGTCCGTCCGTAAGTCGATTTTCTCCGAAACTATGAAAGATTTTAAAAATCTGTTTTCACCAGTGGATAGATATGGGAAATGGCACGGGTGAGTTTGAAGATGATTGAAATCTGTACAGTGGCCCGCGCTCTAATTGTAATATGACGACACCCCCCCCCCCAGAAATTTTCCATGTTAAGATATAGTAAGTAACATATCAAATCCCTCGTAACGATGAGCCATGAACGAATATAACATTATTAAATACTGTTTATCCAATTGATAAATTTAGTTTGAAGATGGTCGAAATCGGTACAATTGCTTTAGAGAAAACGCGTAATGAGCATATAGGTTCAGTTGTACGCGTGCTCTATACTTTAATGAGATGGTGCGCGTGCAGGATGCACGTGATTGACGATTAATAAAAGGGCAGAACGGACTCTAAATCAAAAGAATTTTATTATTCGTAGGGAGCTTATTATTTATTTATTACGATAACTTGAAAACGAATTAACTTAATAAAACGATACCCCCTTAATAATTTCCCCTAACCTGATTTGGCATGTAATAGATAAAATAAATCGTCACGGAGTCTCATGAATGAAAATAAATCGTAACTAGTAAGGGCAGACATTGGTCTAGTGGCACGTGTACGTGTAAAGATGTACCATGACTGAATATAACGCGTAAATAATGATAATGGCGATTGGTTTACTAGCACGTGAATAATACTACCATATGGTACCATTGGAACTTTCAATGGTAAGATACGGCATGTAATATATCAAATAACTCGTAACCAGTAAATAATGATAGTGGCAAATAGTTAAATAGCACGTGCTTTAATGGTAACGTATGGGACCATATGCTACCATTAGAACTGTCAATGCTAAAAAATAGCATGTAAAATATCAAACAACTCGTAACAAGTGTCATGAGTGAAAATAACAAGTAAATAATGATAGTGTGAAATGGTTAAGTAGCAGGTGCTCTAATGATAACGTAAGGTACCATAAGGTAACGTTGTAAAGGTAAAAGGTAAAATAGCATGTAAAATATCAAACAACTCGTAACAAGTGTCATCAGCGAATATAACGAGGAAAAAGTGAGAGTGGGAAATGGTTAAGGAGCACGTGCCCTAATGGTAACGTAAGGTACCATATGTTACTGTTAGAATTTTCAATGCTAAAATATGATATGTAATATATCAAAAAAATCGTAACAACGTGTCATGAGCAAATATAACGAGTAAATAATTATAGTGGAAACGGGTTAAGTAGCACGTGCCTTAATAGTAGCATATGATACCATATGGTACCGTTAGAACTTCCAATGCTAAGGTTGGGCATGTAATACGATGTGTCATGCGTGAATTTGACGACTAAATATTGATAATAGGAAACTGTAACAAAGCAGGTGCTCTAATTGTACTATATGATACAAAATGGTACCGTTGGAACTCTCAATGCTAAGATATGGCATGTAGTATATCATATAACTCGTAACAACGTGTCATGAGTGAAAATAACGAGTACATATGATAGTGGGAAATGATTAAAAATACACAAATTATAAATTAGAAGTTTATGGTGGAATATATAAACAACGCCGTTCTTCAATGGTTTTTGTAGCGGAATTCATTTAGCCTTTCGGTACTTGATTATATCATTCAATAATAGTTTATTAAGTACCGAAAGGTGCTTTATGCTTTGGCCTTATAAATCCGTCCGTCTGTCCGTAACTCGATTTTCTCGGAATGTATGAAAGATTTCAAAAATCAGTTTTCACCAATCGATAGATATGGGAAATGGCACGGACGAGTTCGAAACGGTCGAAATCTGTGCAGTGGCACGCGCTCTAATTGTACTATTGTGATGGCCCCCCCCCCCCCCGTAATGTTTCCAGGTTAAGATATAGTAAGTAACATATCAAATCACTCGTAACGATGAGCCATGAACGAATATAACGTTATTAAATAGTGTTTGGCCAATTAATAAATTTAGTCGAAGATAGCCGAAATCGGTAAAATTGCATTAGGGAAAACGCATAATAAGCATATAGGTTCGGCTCAGCGCGTGCTGTAAACGTTAATGAGATAGTGCGCGTGCAGGATGCACGAGATTGACGATTATTGGAAGGGCAGAACGGACTCTAAATCAAAAGAATTTTATTATTCGTAGGGAGCTTATTGTTTATTTATTACGATAACTTGAAAACGAATTAACTTTTTCACACTCTGTTTTCACCAATCCATTAATATGGGACAGAGCACGAACAAGAACGAACCTGAGATAGCCGGAATAGGTACGTGCTCTAATGGTAACATTAAGATATCCCCTTAAAAATTTCTTCTAACCAGATATGGCCTGTAATGTATAAAATAAATCGCCATGACGTCTCATGAACGAATATGAGAGTAACTAATGATAGCACAAATTGGTGTAATAGCACGTGTACGTGTAAGCATGTATCATTAATGAATATAACGTGTAAATAACCATAATGGTAATTGGTTTACTAGCTCGTGCCTAATTAGTACCATATGGTACCGATGGAACTTTCAATGCAAAGATATTGTGTGTAATATATCAAACAACTCGTAACAACGTGTCATGAGTGAACATAACAAGCAAATAATGATAGTGGGAAATGGTTATATAGCACGTACCCTAATGGTTTATATGATACAATATGGTACCATTGGAACTTTAAATGTTAACATATGGCATGTACAACCCTAGCGTCAATAAACTTCGGACACTAAGTAATTTGGCTAAAAACACAGTGAAAAGTGCATACAGAGGATTGCAGGCTAATGAAAATAGATTTACTGAGTGAAATATCAGTAACAATATCAACATCGATTTAGAATCCATTTAATGGTGTGAAATAATTTATTCAAATTTATGTAAAATTGCGCTGTCAACAGGTTTCAAAGAACTTCGTACACAAGGGTTCGCCAGCATATAGAACTTTCCTGAAGGCTGTAGAAACGCCCAGAATGCTTTGCGTCAGGCTTTAAAAGTACCGTCCACGCGACAGAGCACAGCATTTGTGTTGTTTTGAGCCATGGGACGTGGTAAGCCAGTAGAAACGTGTATACGGCAAAAACTTATACAGCAGTTCCAGAATAACAAATTCCAGCGAGCTATTGCCCATGAATTATCAGTTCCACTCTCTACTGCTAATGGGATCATCAAGCGTTTCAGAAAAATCGGGAAAACAGAACCAGGGACTGCACCAGGTAAGCAGCGATTATTGAATGTTAAGGACCTACCAGTATTTCGACGTTACATTGTGAAAAACAGGCATGCACCGATAAGTGAAATGACTGTTTGGGCTCGAGAATATTTTCATATACCCATATCCGAAAGCACAGTCCGCCGTTACATCAGAAGATGCAACAATTACTTATACGCTACAAAGAGGAAGCCATTTATGTGCACTGTAGCTAAGCGTCGCCGGGTAGCATGGGCCTGAACCCATCTAAAGTGGACCCTTGCCTAGTGGAATAGTGTTTTCTCTTGATTTACTCTGGTTACCCTATTCAAAACGAAGAAGGTGCTTGAGCTTTAGAAAGCCTTTCAAAAAATTTCCAGAGATGGCTGGGTTCCAGGAAAAGTGAAAAGGACTTCATACTTGAAGTAGAATTGTTTTTAAAATCATTTTTGAAGGACGTTCTCTATTAACATAACCGTGTCATCTTTCATAAACTTATCTTGATATTATCACCCAATGCAGGAAACACTTTAATACACCCAAATTCTGCAAAGTATTTAATATTGCTCCTAATATATTGTTCAAGGAGAAAATTTTTTAGCCCCCAATTACATATAGTTTCATTTCAATTTTAAGGCTGCGGTTCTCGAGACAAAGCTGACTGATGGTTTCATATAGTTTACAGATTCCACTAATCATATCATAGAATTTTCTGCAGTTGTCAACATAGGCTTTTTACCTGATCGGTTCCCGAATAAGAAATTGAAGACTCCCTCTCCTATAGCCTTAAATGACACAGATGACCAGTTCGTCAGCTGTATTATTTTTCACCCACCTGACATCCCAGAACAGCACATCTGAAAAATTCCCCAGGAGCATTATGATAGTCTTAATAACATTCTTGAGGCGCTCGTTAAAATGATTCCTCTGAAAGAACTGGGTTTTTAAAGCATCAGTCTCTCACCTAATAAATGTTTTCATTTGAAATGCACAGAGGGGAGATACAATAGTTTTAGCAAAGGTTATGACTTAGAACGGTGAAGGGATGATACCAATCGAGCTGAGAAGAGGTATATGTGTCTATTATCTGTATATAGACATCATCCAACCTGAAGTTGTGGGAAACACATTTGTACCACTCCTTCAGATCATTCCAGAATCACATACTAGATGAAAATTGATTAATAGAACTTTTCACTCACCTGACTACTTTTCAGTAAGTAGTAATGTCATCGACAGATTGACATTGTTGTTCATTCAAACCAAGCCGATTTGCTATCATTTTTATAGAAAAGACTATTAGGAAACTTCATTTCTGCAAGTAACAGTTGTAGTTAACAGACATCTCAATTTATGGGTCTAACCTCAACATCTTCATTGTTTAATTCAAGATGCATGTCCCATATGTACCAAACGACGATGCATTTTTATAACATTATCTAAACCAGACAGGTCGTGCTTCACCTGTGTTTAGAGGTATGCTGTTTCAGACAGGCAGTGGTATTGGTCCTGTTTTAACAAATTAGTTTCACCAGATGACACCATTACTCAAAGCAATGGCTAAAATTTTTGGCAGACATGCCCTAAAAGGTGTGGTGTCCGTATTTAATGATACGATGCACAGTGAAAATCCAAAAAAGTCATTGGTTTTGTGAATGAAAGAGGCAGGCAATAGTGCACTTCAGGAACTGGGTTCGAGCATACAACGACATCATGGTGAAAGTAAAAATAAGCATAAATCAGCTGTTAAGCACCATACTGTACATAAACTTTGGAAGGTGCAGAACCTGATCGAAACAGTAATTCTTAAGGACAACGACCATTCCTATATTTTAAAGCAAAAGAAAAAGATTAAACATTCAACCCCTTGACTCAGCATTCATCTAAATTTTTTTTTAAATGGCCTGCATATTCGTAAGAATAGCTCTGAATGTCTAAAATGCGAATTGGATATTTTTATGGTTCCTCATATGAGCAGCCAATAAGAGAAAAGATACATAATTGAATATCAACAGTCGACATTTATTACAGATGCCTGGCCCCTGGTATTCTTTGTCCTGGTACTCGCTGACTACTACGTTGATCTTAGTCAAACAACTCTCAGCTTGACTGAGAAAAATGTTAAAGAGGGCCAAGAGCTCATTCCCGAAGATAACGCAACTGGACCTGTGAATCTTTTCTCACAAATTGACTGCTACCTTGACAACATGTTAATTAGTCATAGCAGCAAATTATATCCATACCGTGCATACCTAGAAGCTCTTTTGAATTATGGTGGTCAATATAAAGTGATTCCGGTTACAATGTCAGATTTCACAAAAGATATTACAGGGAAACTGGAGAGCAGAAATGATGAAAATGAAGGGTTGAAGCTACAAATATAATTTGTGTCATGAATAAAAACCAACAATCTAGAGAGCACACGCAGTGGAACAAAACATTCATGGACATAAGGCGTAATTCAAAACACAGTATGTTTATTATGAACTAGCAAAGGTACCCGGCGTTGCCCGGGATAATTACACTTGGATGTAAACAGAAAAATCTCAAAAAATTAAATTAAATTTTGCAATATCTTAAAAATAAACACATGAAAATGCTTAGAATTAATACAGTAAAAGTTCATAATGAAAATTCGAAAAAAATCTTTTTAAAGGCTCACAATGGCTGGACCTCTCCAAGGATGCCACTGCTAGTCTAAATAATTTCTTACTCACGTAATCTTACCTCAGATGTATACTTAGTGTTGTTACAATTTCCACTCTTCTCTCGATGTGTTGAAGCAAAACTGGGCCAGTCATCACTTTGTGCAGTCTAGCGGTCGCCGATTCTTCTATTTACTTGCTTCCCATTTGCTCAATACATCACGGAGCTAAAGGAGTGCTTCCTCTGTCGTCTTTCCACTCTTTCTCAATAGTCTGCTAACTCTCCATTATCTCCAGTTACTGATCATTTTTAAAGATTTTCAAGAAATTGTTAAGTAGTAAGAACTCTCTTTTATCCATTGTTACAAATTGAAACTTATCCATATTACATCATCATTTTATGTTCATTGTTATAATTCTTGGAAAGATTGCTTTAACATTACATCATCATTCTGTGCTCATTGTTAGTGTTGAATTGCGCATTGAGACCATTCTTGATGCGAACACAATGGGCCTATTGTTGCACAAACTTTGCCTTGCATTGTTGGTCATGAGATATATATTGTTGGTTCATGCAGTGTGTTTGTGAATTGCGTGCTGATACCATTGTTGATACCTATTGTTGTACAAACTTTGCCTTGCATTGTTAGTCATGAGATATTTCTCATTAATATGCCTTACCATAACCATAAATATCGATTTTTTTATCGATATTTATTATTTTTCCGAAATCTGAGGTAGACAGTGACCTTCCTCATGCTTTGAAGGTCATGTATGCGAAATTTTATCAAGATCGGAATAAAACTGTAGATTTGTATAAAAAACATACACACAGACCCACAGACAGACCCACAGACAGATCCACAAACATTCTTCTTTATATATATAGATAGATAGATAGATAGATAGATAGATAGATAGATAGATAGATAGATAGATAGAAGAAGATAGATAAACAAAAAAAAAAAAGGAGATGTAACTAGCTAAGGTAACACTTATACCTAAAGAAAACAAAAGAAAGCTATTCACTACACATTTCGTGAAATGTTCTTATAACATTAATAATGCCTCTTGGGCGCCGCATTCACAAATTCAAAATAAATAATTCACAAAAGATCTTCACGTGACCAATTCACGTCCAGCTGCAGACCCCGATAATATTAACACAGTTTTCGACATAAACAAATAAATAACTGAGCAGGAAAACACAGATAACTATCACATAACTGT
>JAHWFO010034792.1:0-11643 GCA_023313115.1 Rhysida immarginata | reverse complement strand
AGAGAGAGAGAGAGAGAGAGAGAGAGAGAGAGAGAGAGAGAGAGAGAAAAGTCTGCACCGTCTCTGATACCAAGTAATGGCCGATGGTTATCAGTTCAAATGCGGTTATCAGAGGCACGCATTTTTCGGCGAAGGAAACAACACCGTTCCGTTCTACCTTTCTCGCCAAAGACTGTAACGAACAAAATTCATCATCAGATAGACTGGTGTTATTACCGGAGCCATTCTTGGCCGGATTCCCACATAGACACTACACGAAAAGAGGGAGAAAAGAAAAAGAACGAGATAAACAAAACGCTCTCTAAACGCCATCGTGTTTATGGGGAGGCAACTAAACCTCAAAAGGTGAAATCGGATCTGTCGTGTCACTGATTGGAATGCGATATCATAAATGGAAAAGAGTGGGCGGAGAAGAAAAGGTGAAAAAGAGAGGCAGAATGCGGTGGGGAGGAAGGAACGCGAACAGGGTGATGAATGTTTCGATGCTCTAAACCGAGGCGACAGAAGAGGAGGAACTGGAGGCGGCAAAGGTAAGTAGACGAAAGAAACATAAAAAGAAGAGGGAAGGGAGATGCTTTGCTAGATACAAACGCGAGCAACACCAACAGCTGATAATGGACAAGTCTTTCTAAGAACCCCTAAAGTATACATAAAAATACAACCCGAAAAAAAGGCCAACCCTGCCTATATCTATAATACAAACCTAAAAGCTTTCTACATTGAACTCGCGCACTCCACCATGCCTAATCCTGACCGCCTGATAGCCATTTTCGAGTCTTTTTCCTCCTTTTCTACATAGAAAAATCGCCGGCGAGCAGCAGCAGGCAACGTGAACGGCCAAACCTACCCAAATGTAATCCCAAAGTAAGAAGGCTGCCCCCTTCTGCTGCACTTTTACCTCAAACTCTTAATCTCCCAGTTTATCTCCGTCAAGTTAGCGGGGCACAACCTTCTTTCCTTCCACCTGAGAAATTCTTCTTTTTGCAGAACCCTATAATTAGGGGGGATTCTCTGATCTGCAACCAGAAACCCTCATGTTCCTCCAATCTACGTACCCTCCACTTCTTGACCCTCCTCGCTCTCTTCTTTCATCATCTTCATTTCCTTTTATAATCCGCTTTTCTTCTTTCTTCTCTTCCCCGTCTTTTTCTTCGCTCTCTCTCTCACCCATCTTTTTAGGCTCTTCACCCTCCTCAAATGGGAAACCTTTCACTTTGTCTCTGTCTCACTAAACTCACAAAAAACAAACACTTACTGGAATCATATTTTGCCAACAGCCCTGTATTCTACTGTAATCTATTTAATTACAAGCATTCCAACTGTAATCTGATCTGCAAACACATCAATATTAATCCAGGACTCTTCCTTTTAATTTTTCAGTCCATAACGTATAATTCAATTAAAAATGAAAAAAAGTTCTGGCTTTTTACGATTCCAGGTTCCCCCAAAGTCATAAAAAAAGGAAAACAATTTTTCACTGTATGACCATCGAGATAATCAACGAGTTGAACATTTAAATAAAAATGAACACTTATATAGATGACAATAAAGAGGATACATTAAAGAAATATTTATAATAAGCGATTTAAATTTTTGCAAACGGAACTAACGAATGACATAAAAGTTCCTTGAATTTAATAAGATATCGTTTAGTACTTTCTGGACTATTCTTGCAGACAAATATTTAAACACACAAATTGAAATCCTTAAATACATAATGTATAAAAAAGTTAGCTGGCATGTTTATGAAGTTGGTACATCTGGATTTGATACGCCAGCAAAGGAAAAGATCGTCAGCTAAACCCGGATACGAGATAAAATGACCAAAGGCTTATCTTCTGGGCGTAATAAGCATCGCGAGAGGAAGAAAACTTGCTCATATGTGGCGCAAGCCTTCATTACACAACAACAAAATTTCAAAAAGTTTATTTTCATTTCGAAATCATGGTCATTTCTTAATGAGTTCAATGTGTTGAATATGATTAAGAAAAGGCTGAATTGGCTACGGTTTCTTAATAATGAGTATGCATTTCTGAGAAAAAATATATAATACATGTTCAGAATAGGTTAATTTTCTTCAAATTTTCGTTTTCTTGTGGTCTGCCGTTTGTAAACCTCGTGGGGTGCATGTCTGATGAGCGTCCAACAATACTCAGCCAGCATTCACGCGGAGCATTTGCCCTGGTACCATTGCTCCTCATCACATCTTGGCAAAGTCCTGATGGAAACATTCGCCGTGCTCATCACTGACCTGCCCGCAGTTGTCAGGGAAGAAATCCAAGTGAGAGTCAAGAAAGTGGATCTTTAAGGACATATTGCTGCCGAATGAATGGGACAAAGCCAATATACCCTCAACCAGATCCTTGTCATTTCCTAAGAAATTTGCTGCCACTTGATAGAATGAATCCAAAACAAATTTTTCTTTACTTTGAAGAAGTTTCTCAAACTTGGAAGCTCTGAAGAGCTGTTTAATCTGAGGCCCTACAAAAAAGCCCTCTTTAATTTTGGCTTCCATGAATCGAGAGAATTATTCATGCAGATACTTGAATGATGGTCCATTCTTATCCACGGTTTTTACTAAGTTTTTTTCCACAAGGTCGAGCTTATGTATAAATGAGGAATGATGATATTGTCGTAACATTCTTAATTACGCTACTAGTTTGTTTGATGTCCATTGATGTTTGTTGATTTACAGTTTATAATATTCTGCTGTAAATACAGAGGGACATAGTTCCAACTTTCCATCGTGTTGATGAGAAACGTTCTACTACAGAAAGGGAAGGTCAGTATAGGAGCCTGTAGGCAATATCTGCCTGGAGCTCTGTAAGCAGATGAGTTCTTTAACCAGTTAACAATAAAATATCCTGGATTGATGTTAAGTTTAAAGGCTTTGAAGAGATTTTTCAAATTGTGATTAAGTGAGCAGATTCAAAAGTCGGTTGTTGATTTTATTACAAGCTCCTTCCATAGAATCTAATACATCTAAAGTATTAACTTTAAATATGCCAAATCTGAAGAAACTTGTTCCAACAATATCCGTGCCTAAGGACAATTTAATAGCATATTATAGAGATGAACATTTTGTTCATATAAACCTAGGCTCTGTTGTACCAAGCTCCGTGAAAAGTAGCATTCTTCGGTTCTTCGCATGCAACAACATCATCAACATTATATGGAAAAACTCAAGGAAAATCATTTCGTCAGCGACTTGTCCTGCCCAATAACCAATGATAATGCCCCATGACCAAAGGTAAGTGGGTTTTGTGGGCGAATGCAAAAAAGGTAGTGTGAGGAATGGAAATAAAAGATTAGTGACAGTAACGTTAAGATACTGAATTTTTTATAATTTTTCTAAAATTTCTTCGAAAAAAACAAAAACTATTCAGTCGAAGAGGTCAATAAACTTCGTCATATCCGATTTTCGATACGTTTCGTGGTTCGCTATAGACGTATAGGAAATATGACGGACCAAAATAACATTATTCGGGCGTTCGCCACAGCGGAGGTTCGACAATAGTTGCAAAATTTAAGTTGTTTTCATCTACGAGAGCTTATAATGGCTCGACTAGACTCGAAGGTGTTAGAAGCCACAAAATACGAACTAATAGAGTGATGTTGTAGAGATAAAGAACATTTGGTTACAACATTACTAATCTGTTCGTGCTAAGGAAGAACTCAGCTGAGGAAACCATTCGCGAAGTGGCCATAAATCGCAAGACTTCTTAACATTAAAGACTTGTGAAATTTTACAGCACACAAGGAAAATGGCGCCCTAATACGGATATCCCTAACAACGAGCTGTTGTATAACACGGATCCTTTCGTATTCGAAAAATAAATCTTGACATAAACAGGCCCACGACCTTGCCTCCGGCAAAAAAAAATATTCGGTTTCCTCTTTCCTACGCCCACAAGACCAATTTATTTTTAATCCGGCCTTTATTACAAGAGTCAAGTACGTTTACAAATTCAACTTTCAACTAATTAACTAAAGTCAATAATTACAAATTTTGCTTTAAAGCAATTGTGGAGATTATCTTCAGACAATATAACTAAATCTTAAAACTCAGAAAGGAAAGAAAAAAAATCTTTTATTTTCAGCTAAATTGCCTATAATAATTTCCTCAGGCCATCGAATTTTTTTCTCTCCCTTCAGAGCGCATCAACATCACATCGCAGAGAGATAACAGCTTTAAAATTACAAATCGCAGCTGCAACTTTAAAAAGACTTACACCATCTATAAATCATCGGGAATGTAGCCTTTCTTTCAATTCAATCTTTTTTTTAACAACCGCTTTATCTGTCCACTGAAAAAAAAAATAAAAACAAAAAAACAGAGAGAAGACTACGAGAAATTGCTCTTTAGGGATCATCTTGCAAGAAACGATGACTGTACTCGGTATCATTATCGTCGAGCCAGATTCCAGTCTCACAACGCACTTGTAATCTCTAATCTACATTTATCCTCTTAATGTGTATGCGAAGCCGAATAAATAATAATAACAGAAAAATTAAACAGCGTCAGCATTGAGTGTATCAGTCAACGGCGTCCTTTTAAAGAGCGATACGAGCACGTGTTATTTAAGATCACGCGGACAGATGAGAGACGGACGAGATTTGAAATAAAATAGGCAGAAGAAAAAAAAAAAGGAGTTAAGTAAATAAATCCTCTAGAAAATCCGGTGTTAAATGCTGCAGGGCGACCAATGCGATGAACCTCATTAAAAGCATAAATCCTCAAATATCCTCTCGAGTGAAAACACACGCACACACTCACATAATCGCACACGCGCACACACACACACCCACACACACACTTTCATACACACGCACACACTTTCATACACAAACACAATCTGTCGCCTTTCCGAGTCATAAAATATTTAAGTCATAAACATATCATTACAGAAAGAAATAAAGTGAAGCATGGAGGAGGGTTAAGGAGAGGACTGGACTCCAATAATGATTTAGCGATCTTAAACTTTATATAATTACCTAATCATAAAACTATCTAAAATTCTAAAGCAAGCGATACGCTCGGTACTTATCATTAATGGTGATTATTAAAAATTAAAACGTAATTTTATTAAGAGTCTCTCAAAGACAGCTCAAAGACGACATTAAGCTGAATGTCGGAATTATCCGCATGAAAATAATGATCCCAAAGCTAAAATATTATATAATTAATGTTCAGAGATAAAACCAGCCAATACTAAAGTTACATACTGACAAAGCTGGCGGTCGTTTCGACTATGCCAACACGAGAATTAATAATTAAAGTTCAGCTTATCATAGGGCACGAATATTTTTTTATACCTAAACCTACAAAGAGAATTCAACGTCATTCATTTTCTACTTTAGATATTATGAACCCCTGATCTCATTTGATGGTTCACTGTATAATTAAATATTTCTTCCCGACTCCAACAACGATTCCGAAAATTTAAAATTTTTCGACGTCGACTCCGAGAAATTTTAATAGTCCGACCCCAGATATCAGTTTATTATTATTTACTGAATTTCGTCCCGTAGGGAGAGATATACAGGACAAGCACAAAAGCACTCCTTGATTTCAAATAGTTGTAAAATAAAAACTTATTGGAATATTCTTACACATTAGTAACAAAAAAAAATGTTAATAAAAAAAAAGGAATGAACTATAGTGAGGAAGTGCCTGTATAGGCGTAACTGCCAAGAGAGAAGGCCTCCGTAATGAAACGTAATGCATTGTTACATCATCGTAGATAGGGCAAATTTAGAGCTTATTATTGGTAGAAATACAAATAACAATGCCCTATCTATGATGATATAACATAGTATAACGTTTCATTGCGGAGGCCTTTTTCTCAGTGGTTACGGTATAGGATGGAAAAACCTAACCACAAAAAAAAAACCCAAAATATCAAACGCTGAGAATGAAGGCATAGCCTTTGAAATACATTTCCTACTTTTTGTATGTTTTTTTTTTTGGTGGCTACAGGTTTTCCATTCCTATACATGTTGGTGTCTATTAAAATTTTCATACGCTATATAAGATTTGTTATATAAAGTAATAAATGTATTTGGACATCTATTATATATAGTATTCCCTCCCATAAAATGAATGGAACGTATCACACATACTAAAACAGCGCCCCTCCTATTACTGTAGTTCCCTGGTTCGGGTCCAGATCGCGAAATTTTTGCCTTTTCTGTTTTACACTGAAATTACGATACGGTTGAAGAATTTCTTCAGTTTAATTATTATCTTCTTTGAATTGAATTTCATCAATTTATTTGTTGGTTTAAGGGTAAGGAGGATTCTCGATTTCCTAGTCGGGAGCCCTACTCTGTCGACTGAGGTGATTTGTGGCTTAATGGACCTATTGTAACAGCTTTGCGGTTCATAGTCCGCGGTAGCCCATTTGGTAAGAGCGGTGCCAGCAAACGGCATGGTGCCAGGTTCGAGTCCAGGTCGCGGAAGTTTTCCTTCTCTTTTCTACTTTGCAATTATCGATGCGATAATCTAGCTCGGACCAAACAATATGCAGCATATCTGTCTGTAACCGAATCTACAGACTCGAAATAAAGACTGGCAGATTTAAACTATTGCAAAATTTGCGATTGAAGCATATTTCTTCAAAGAAAAAGACTCTACAGAAAAATGTTAATACACGATATTTTGTGGATACAATAAAGAAACTTCCTTGGCTAAATTTTTTCATTTTTTTTCTCAATACATTTTTATATTTAATTTAAAAATATTTATTTTAAATTCTATTTAAAGTTTCCTCAGACTCTGCTCCGACTTCGATTCGACTTAACCATGCAATTAGATTTTATATAAAATTGACAAACTCCACGAATCCGACTGCCGATTCCAACTCCGCAGCTCTAGGAATGTACTTCTTGTTCATGATTTACTTATTCATAGAAGGTGTGATAGAACAGCTTCTGTGCGAATTATATCGGCATTGAGCCCAACATAGAACTCATTTCCAAAGATTGGCGATCAACCGTCTGTGCCTATTTAGGAAGGAAATTCATATTAACCACGCTGCACACAGTCGCATACCATTGGGAGGAGAAAGAATCCGATTTCTGAATTTAAAAAAAGAAAAAGGATCAATTGACTGTCGTTCTTTAAATGGAATTTATGTTGAATTAACATTTTTACTTTAAAAAAAATTAAAAATTCCTATTGTTCTTGTTACATTTCTCCATTCTCTCCAAGAAGCTAAAGCTTCAATCCTAGCTGAATAGCGAAATAACAATGGGAAGAATCGGGGCATTAAAGGCAAAAATATGAACAGATAAGTATCTTAATATTCAAAAGACGTATGAAGATTTCCAGATTAATTCAAAAGTTCGAAAAACGGTGGGAGTGGATAATGAATGTTAAAGGAGGGGAAGAGAACGAGCGCGTGTGAAGACAAGAGGAAAAAGAAGAAGAAGAAACCGAGATAGAAAACAAAATCATGGGAAAAACCACTGAACAAGTACAGATGTTTTGTTTCGATCTTATCAATTTTACATTAGAAAATGCATTTTAATGATAGGTTCCACAAAAGCTCAATTTCCAGGACAGGGGTTTAGAGCAGAGGAAGCAAACGGGGAGGCGTAAAGAGAGAAACATGGAAGGGAGGAAGAAATTTAGTAGCACAGAAGATAATCCAACGATAACGGAAGGGGGCGTTACGATAACTTCCAGTCGATGTACATGGCTAATCTTCCTCATTATTTTTGAAACAAAGTAATCGGACCTTTAGAACCTAAAAATTTTTTTTGGTAAATATATAATGTGACATACCAAAGTACATTCTCAGCTCTTCGACAGCTCTCATAAAAAGTCGGAAACTTCAAAAGAAGGATTCGGTGTTATTATCCTATCACGATGTCTCACAAAAGGCTTTGTACAGGAGACCGAAGTATGAAATGCAGAAGCCATCAAGATTGGAAGATGCTATCTATATTTGTAAAGCAAATCTAAAGCGACGTGTAAAGATATCCTCCCCAACCCGCTATTGTACACGTCGTATCTTAGAACAACCAATTTTGACGGCCTATAGTTGATGCAACCCACCTGCATACATCTGCGATTGTTCACAACGGCACCATCTGCTGATGTATATCAGAATCCTATAACATTGCACTAGTATAAGGCAATATTTCAAAGGGTCTTAAAGCAGCATAATCGCGTTAAAACGGGTTGCAACGTATCTCCAACATCCATCGTCTTTTGTAACTCCCGATGTCAGTTACGTCAAAGACCCAAGGTCTTTTTTCTGTGGACAAGGGGTGAACCCTTATCTGATATGTCGAAAGAATACGTCATACAGTGATATCATCAAGGAATGTAAACGGAAACTAAACTTCTTATAATAGTGTTAATGTCTAAGATATCACAGAAGTAATGAGATTTACAATGTTTGTATTCTCAAACATTGGGATATAACATTTTCGAAAAACATCAGAGGTTGAACTAGGTAACTTTCATTAAGAAACTAGGTAAAGTTTTCGAAATTCGTTAAGAAATTGCAACCTCAACTTTTGGTACTGACCATATAATTTTAGCATGCTAAACACGGATAGGCCATAAAACTATATCTATTGATTTGGGTGTCATTTTAATGATACTTTAAACGGTCATTACTGAGGATGTACAATAAGCTTTGAGAAGAAGGACACAAGTAAATAGTGGACCCTCGTGAATGCTGGGCACTTCTTCCCGTACTAGGTAGGTTCCATCTACCAAGTTCCAGAAAAAGTTACACAAAGTAAGCACCTCAATGTAGTGTAAGTTAGTTCTCGTCTGGAGACAAGTTGCTACCCGGCATGAGATGGATTCATAAATTTTCCGTATTCTCAGGGATATCTTGCCCCGGGGGGGGCGGGGGGCCCCCGAATCGGCGGCCTAATTTCTTGACATTCGAGGATGATCACATTCCAAATAAGAAGAAATTTGGAATCTAGCTGGCCAAGATAGCATATCGCAAGCACGGGGGCAATCCATGGAGAGACGTGCAGTGTATGATGGGGCGTTATCTTGTTGAAAAGTAAACCTCAGTTGCCGCGAGAGGTCGTGTTACATTGATTGGCCTAAAAAAAAAAAAAATAAACGCCTTCGAATATTCAATATGCAAATACTAAAGAGCCAATCACAGGCTTACTACTGCAGTCATGTGCAATTTTGTGCAGGAATATTTCCTTTAACTTGTCCTTTTAAGATGTCTGAGGACGCAGCACCTGTTCGCGCGGAAAAGGTGTTACCGACTTTCAGAGGCGACAAATTGTTGGCCTATTCCAAACAGAGAAAACAAGCAAAGAGATTGCGGCAATTATTAGAACTGGAGTAAAGACTGTTCAACTCGTTATTAAAACCCCTTTTGGAAGGAAAGATCTGAACCATGACTTCGAGGAGTAACTGTCGTCGAAAAGTAAGATTTGAATAATCGTGACTGGAGATCATTAAAACGCATGGTGAAAGCAAACTGAAGAGATTCTACATTAGAACTAACGGGGAAGTTTAACAAGGGAGTCAAAAGCATATCCACATCCTAAGCATCTCCTCTGCCACAATAAGAAAAAACAAAAAATGATGTGTGGAGGAAATAAAGTCACGGAATCTGATGAATCCAGGGTTACACTATTTCAGAGTGATGGGCGCATCAGGATAAAAAGAGAAAAACACAGGCGTGGTATTGTTCAAGCCTGTAGAGGCACTGTGATGATCTGGGATCGCTTCTATTGATCTGGTCTAGATTCTGCAAAATTATGCAATAAAATGATTTCAGCCGAGCATCAGAATATACCGGAAGACTAGGTTATTACGTCCATGAATGAATTATTTCCTGATGGCACTGGAATATTCCAGGACGACAATACCACGATTCAACGCCATGATTCTGTTCTCATGATCAGTCATTTCAACACTTCAACTAGCCCTTACAGTGTCCTGATCTTAATCGTATAGAAAGCCACAGGAATGTATTGGAGAGAAGCATACGGAGAGGTTCCTTTCTCCCCACTTCACTGAGTGAAATATTATTGGCGAAATCCGGGCTAAAATTAGAGAAGATCCCGAACTTGTTGAATCCATGACACGGCGAGCCACTGAAGCAAACGGCGGCCCAACTAAATATTAAACTGCGCTTTTTTTAGGCCAGGCAGTATATGTCCTCAATGTACCGTTATCCTACGACAATGCCTCGAAGGACGATAGAGATCCAGCTCGTATTTTGTCGGGCCATGTCCGGAGGAAGTGTGCAAAATTTTGATCACGTGCATATCCGATTCCCTTAAAGATCTTTTCAATTTCTCGGGTGCGTCGAGTTTTATTTTTGCAAAGACCATATAAAACCTTACCTTCAAGAGCGAGCACATGATAGATTTTGCTCTCAACAGGGACGAATTTACTGAAAAAAAGAGTCGACCGTATTTTTATCAAAAAAAAGATAACGATGTGTGTTCAACTTTATGTGAGAACTCAAGTAGTCTTAAAATGATTTTGTGAAATATTTTAGAGGTTTCCATTAAAAAAAAAACCCAGAAATTTATAGATTCTAAAACCAAGGCGTCTACGTGCATAATGGATCTCAGCTCCATAATCGGTTAAGCGACGAAAGAGGTGAGGTCGATATAAAGCACTGACCAGAAAATAATAAAGAAAATATCGATAGTATGTAAGAAGACCATTAAGCAAAATAAAAAAAAAAGTGGGAGAGACGAAAAAAAATATAAAGTTAAAATGAACGGAGCCTAATGCCAAAAGGAAAGAGTGTGGGTGACGTAAAAATATAAAACGCCCGAGAAAGAACCTAAATTAGATTGGGATTCGGGGATTTGAAAACCTCTACATTTCTCCCTCACTCGCGATCTTTTCGCATTTTACCTTTTCCATTTGTCGTAAAACGTTGTTAATATCGACGTTTCCCAAAGTCTGTGAATGAAAAAGAGAAGAAGAAATGTCAGTTAGGGGAAAGAGAGTTAGTTCCAGTAGTTCCCAATGAGGAGCTCCCATCCAATCAGGAGTTAAGAACAAATAATGGACGAAAAAAAAGGAGAAACGGGGGTCTTCCTTTTCATACCAAATACCTAGAGGACTTCTTCGACTCAAAGAGGCTGGGGGGAGTTTAAAACTTTAGGGATGGGTAAAAGAAAAGAAAAAAAGAAGTGTTATTATTATTATTACTAGTATTACGGAAGACAGATGGAATGGAGTGGATAGGAAGAAAGCCGTGGGGTTGAAAGGGAAAACTGGTGAGCTTTTAAGAGAAAAGCGAGAGATCAAATGCAGTCAAATAAAAAGAAAGGCAAAAAGTGTATGGAAAATTGATAGACTCGTTTAAGACGATCCAACGTCATTCTCCGACTCTTTTCCCTCTCCGTCTTTCATAAACACTACCCTCCGCTGATCTACCCCCATCGTCACATTTGGGGGTTGGATAATGAAGCACGTACGGTTTGATTCGAATATGTAATCGCTCCTGATAGCAGTCGCTTGATTGGGAAGAAAAAGAGAAGAGAGAAAGAGAGATTGGAAAATGGGAGGGAAAACATTCTAAAAACGCCGAATTTAAGGAGCCTCCAGTCCCTCCAGCCCCTCGTTTCCCTTCGATTCTTCAACCAGCCCAACCCCCACTTCCTCTTCATTTTCGTCCTTCA
>JAHWFO010034789.1:0-10358 GCA_023313115.1 Rhysida immarginata | reverse complement strand
TGGAGTACTCAGGGAAGGGAGCTTCACATTAGAAGAACCAGATCACATTTCTGCTATGAAAAATGACGACTTTTATAAATATGTAGGATTTAAACAAGCCAAGTTTTTGGAGCACAAACACATAAAGAATACACTCACTAAACAATATCTTCATAGGCTAGAGGCAATACTTAAAACACATTTAAAGTCCAGAAATTTAATCCAAGGCTTTGGAGTCATACAGTGGACACACACAGATCTTGAGGGACTTGAAAGGAAACAACGTAAACTACTTACAAAGCACAGAAAGGACTATCCACACACAGCTACTGAAAGACTCGCCCTGCCTCGTTCAGATGGAGACAGAGGCCTTATTAATATAATAGATCTACACCAGAAACAGACTCAATCGCTCAGAGAATTCTTTTACTCTAAACAATACACATCCATTACACAAAGCAGTCTGCATAGTTGATACAAATTACACACCTTTGAATCTGAACAGAATGCAGATCACCCATAACATCCTACAACATACACTAAACTTCAATCATGATTCGGAAAGCAACTCCACGGTAGACATCCTTCTGATCTCAACCAGCCGCACGTCGACAAAGAAGCGTAGAACTTTTGGTTGAGTGAAGGGAGTCTCTTTGGTGAAACTGAAGGAACCATGATTGCCATAAAGACCAGGTTATTAACACTAAAAGCTACAGAAAACATCAAGGATTCGACTGATTGGTCTTGCAGGAAATGTTATATCGCAGAGGAAACTATCCAACACGTCATATCCAGTTGCAAAATACTCACATACAGATTATTTACACAGAGATAACCAGGTAGCCAACATCGTACATCAACATCTAGCTGAGATACGCAAGCTTAGGGACATCCACACTCCATACTAAAATTATATCCCAGACACTGTCTTAGAGAATACCACACATAAACTATATTCTGACAGAGCTATAACCACTGACAAAACTATCTCTCATAACAGACCAGACATTACACTAATAGATAAGCAAAACAATAGTAGACTTAAATAAAAATAAAATAAGATGAAGGTCTCACCGAGACTTGAATTCGGATCGCTGGATTCAAAGTCCAGAGTGCTAACCATTACACCATGAGACCAATACCCGCTTCTCCTTCATCTTCTATCAAGACATTTTAGAGAAAAGAAAACTTTTAATGTATTGGTTTCATGGTGTAATGGTTAAAAATAAGCTGAACTATACTCTAAACCAAAATGTAATACTTGCTCTTTAGCAATTTCCCACTTAGCCGTATGTAAAAACTCTGTACTAACTTGAATAAGAAAGAGACAGAAAACTTTTGAAAGTTGGCGACTTAATTGTAGACTGGTCTAGATTTTCGAAGAACGTTTTGAAAAAGCAGATGAATATTAATTAAGATAGAAATGAAACCATGCAAATTACTATCGTCATTTACAATAAGCCTTCGAAACGAAAAACAATTCTTTCAATGATGAGGATTTTCATGTTTTTGACTTTAACTGGTTTCATCGCTTAATCATTTATAAGAAGAGAATCGCATAGTGATTATGCAAAGCAATTTAAAAATTACATTAGACAATAGGAAAGAAAGTATCCTTAAAGTAGTAACCTCCAGGTTACCTTCAAAGATGCTTTATCCACATTTGAAAATTTTCTATCAGCACATTTGAGGTAATATACTGTGAAGAAAAACAAATAATATTGTGTTCCTTCAAAATTACCATCATATTTGTAAATTATTATTACGCATACTTTTTTTTCGTTGAAACTTTTCACAGAAACTTTTCGTTGGCTTCGGCATTCCATCTGAAATCGCTTTAAATGTTTTGGGTGTACATAAATGAAATATTTACTTTCCTTCTTTAGTTGTAAGTTAGTCCTTGTGGATCAGTGGCATTCACATATAAAATGATTGCAAGAATGGACATTGAAATTAAATAATCTTGACCTCAGAAGTTAAGTAACATCAGGCACGGCTAGTCACTGGATGGGTGACCATCCGTGGTTCACAATCTTCACCCCCCCCCGGCTGCTGTGACCATCATACAGCAGTCGTTAATCCAGGTTCATCCAGGGACCCACCTCGTCGGCCTTAGGCCATACGGCCCCTGGATGGACGTATGGGATTACTAATCAATAAATAAATAAATAAATAAATAAAAATAACGAGTCATTAATAAATCTCGTTGTGGATTAGTGTTTTTTTTTTTTTGTTTTTATTTACGTTTAAGCCGTGAGTTTTAAATATGGAATTTTATTTGCGACTCTTCTAAGTCCAGAATAAACTTGTATTGAAAAAAAAAAGGTTGCGTTCATTTTTTAATAGAATCTTTATGGGAGTTCGAAATTTAAAGAAAGAAGTAAATATTCGTTGATAGAAGTATAAATATGAAGCTTCTTGTTCTCATTGTGTAATGATTAGCACTCCAGCAATCCGAGTTCAGATTTTGTTTAGACCTCATTGTGGTCTGGTTTTTTTTTAAATTTTAAAATTGATATTTAAAGGACAAGTACCACTTAAAAACAAATTTGATCGAATTTCAACGAGTAGTTTCCGAGTTACGCAGTCAACATCGTAACAGGGCTCACATGTGACTACTAACCACCACGTGTTACGATGTGACTACGTAACTCGGAAACTACTCCTTGGAATTCGTTCAAATTTTAACGGTACACACAGTTTTATGTATCCTATCATTTCCACAAACTTCGTTATAGAACCTGAGTTATTAACTTGTTGATCTAAGTGGCGGCATTTTTATTTCTGTTCATATCTCGGTTATCGTTCAAATTCGAACTCATGTTCATATGAACTTTTTTGCTTAGAATCATCCATACTACCTCCTCTAAAAGTTTGTGATAGGATTTCAGACTCACCCTGTATTTCGTAAAATCCGTCGCGCTCCATTTTGAATATGGAGCGATAATCCCCGTGACATCCGCATGATGCAATGCGAGCTGTAGCTTTTTTTTTAGTATTGCAGGAGGTACACGATATAGCTAAGTGCAGCTCGGATAGCAGTTCTGAATTATCTTCAAGCGACAAACGTTTCGATGGAGATTTTCACAACTATTCCACGATTTATTTGAAAATCGTGAAATTAGGCCATACCAATTTGAGCCGCAAAAAAAGCGATTTGTCAGTGGAACTTCTAAGAAACTGTCACGATAGTGAAAACGCCCCTCCCAAATCGCCAAATATTCATAATTTGTATAATTTTTAGATAGTTATCTCATTAACGTTTATTATTTATACTGGCAATTTACGTATTGGATCTAGGGTAGGCTTGGGAAAATAAACAGAAAAGTTCTTCCAAATTGTGTTGCGAGCATTATCAGAACGCACAGAACGCGAAAGTACTACATTAGTACAGTATAGAAAATTATGTATAAATATTAACATACACGAATTGTTACTCTGACAGTCTGTTTAAATGTTTTTAAAAAAAGTGGACTTAAACAATTCGAGAATTAATATACGGGAATGGGGATCCTACATGGAATTTTTCTTTAAAAAATAACAGTTGTTTTTTATACATTTGGACACGCAGAACATGAAAAACGTGCTCAAAAACTCTGATAACTTTTAAAAATTATTAAACTTGATTTAAAAAAAGCGAACCACGCAATTGATAACGAACACTATAGAAACAATATAATTTCTGAAATTTTCGTGCATTACATTCCTATCTACAAAAAAAAGGACAAAAATGAATCGGAAGCATTTTACATTGTCAACATTAATTTATTGATCATTAAACACATCAGCATTTTCATCATTATCAGAATCATAATTGACGGATTTGTATATGGCTTTATTATGTCTTTGTACCATTTTCCTAGAAGGCACAAATGTCGTGCATTTCCCAGCAAGTCCCTGTTTTGCCCAGATTATGCTAGCAACAGCTTCAGTGGACAATCTATTTCTATTTTTTAATTTTACTAAATTCACCTGTGAGAATATTCTTTCACAGTCTGCATTTGAAAGCGGCAGTGTTAACAAACCATGAATTATCCTTGTTAGGTTAGTGTACAAAAGCCGACCATCTCCACCTTTTAACTTGGCTATTTCACCTCAAAATTTTTCTACTGATATAGTTGGTTCGTGTTCAAGCACTTGCTTGGATCTCTCACAATATACTAACTGTCGCCACTCATTGTCAATTATTTGAAGACTTCGAGCATCCATTGATTTTGAAAAATTCCCTGACTTTTCCAGGTTTTCCCGGTCGCTAATCACCCTGCATTAATGAGTTTTTCCCTTTGTTCTGTCCCTAAGAAAACTATTTCTATGTAAATATAACATCAAGCTATATCTATAAAATTCAAGTTAGCATACCTGGGCTGTAATATTGAATTGCATGCTTTACAGAAAGCATTTTCTTTATCACTGGCTCTGCTCAGCCATTCTTTAAATTTCTCTTCTTGTTCCCACGCATCTCTATAGGCTTGTTTTCGTGGACATTGTTTCTAGAATACAAAACTACATACATTACAATTATAAATTACATAACAATGCAAACTAATTGCTTTGGTTTATACATGCATGATTGAGAATTCGGTAATCTACCTTAAAATTACAAGCACGTTTTCTTTTAGTATTGACACTATCGTTCATTGCGATATTCTAGTTCTGATGATCCAATTTCGCTTAATAGTAATACCGAGAATGCGTGCCAAAGAAAAATAATTGACTGACGTGCAATTTGCTGTTTGCAGTCTGCTAATCACGTGCGTCTGGATGGTAGAATAGACGTGCACTGTGATTGGCTGGCAGTTACTGTTAGCTGGTTTCGAAAATACCAACATATGGGCTGAAAAAGCCAATCACAATGCGAGGCCATTCAATACCACCTCCTTAGTGGCATTACGTCAAAGGTGACCTATGCATTACGTCATTCGACATTGAATTGTACCCGTGATTTTTTTTTTTAATATTCATCATAAAAATACCGCTACAAAAGTACTACAATAACCTTAGGTACTACATATAGTACTACGCCTAACTTTTTGACTAAAAAAGTACTACGGTAGTACCAAAAGTACTACATCTGGCAACGCTGACCAAAAGTACTACATCTGGCAACGGAGACCGTTTGTGCGCATGCGTTTCCTTTGGGTGCAACTAAAACCTGATTGCACTGATCAAAGCATGCAGGCCAGCCAACACCACTATGGAGATTTAGTATGAAATCTCCAATGATGTGAATAAAAGAACATCTTTGGAAATCTCATTGTTTTCCCTCAATGAAATGTTAATTTTTATATATTTTATTTTTTATAAATTTTTATTAAAGATGTGTTTCAGGTATATAAATGTATATATAAATGCATAAAACAAAGGTCCCGAATAATAAAATGTTAATAATTATAATTTATGAAATAATAATAATAATGTTAATAATTTAATTGAATTTAATGCTATTTTCTGTTCATGAATGTTTCTATTTACAAATGTCATTTGGGATTTTTATTTAATAAAAGACTTCTCTGTATACAACTTTGAGATTTTTATATCTTTTAATTCTATGTCACTAATTTAGAAAAAATGAATCTTTAAAAAAAAGAAGTTCATATTTATTTTATTTATTTTTTTTTTAGAATTATTAGTTTAAATACAAGTTTTTATACACGTATATATTTCTAGTTGTATCACATTCCATGCATAAATTGGAATGGTACATTTGCACTTTGTCATGAAAAGAGAAAAAAAAAAGATTTTTTTTTTCTGTTTGGGGAGGGGGGATGGTGGTTTGAACATCTTAATTCCAATAATAAATAAATCAAGAATGTTCTGTGAAGGTTTATTACACATCATATCTTTCTTCACCTTTTTTAGCTCTCTCCTCCCTTTCTGTGGTCAATGGTGGTCATATTTGAAACCACCCTTAAAAATTACGTGGTCAAAGAAATTAGTTACCCTTTCCCCAACGAAGGTATTAAAATGCATTTTTGATTCATTTTAAAATTAATTTGTCCACATGGATAGTACTTGATCCCTCTCCCTCCCTTTTGTGGTCATAAGTAGTCAAATCCTGCCCCCCCCCCCCCCAAGTTGACCACGTGGTTTGTCCAACGAGATAGAATACATGGATGTAAAGAAGTTGACCAATTTGGATGTAAAGCAAAATTTAATTCCGAGACTTTCTGCAGCCATATGATTGATTATTCAGAAATTCAGAAATAATACTAGCGTGAAAGTGGGTAGTGTTTTCTCCTTTGTTATGTGTTACAATTAGTTTAAAGTAATTAATAAGGTTGTAACTATTTACATATGCCGGTCTATATTCTTTCTTCGTAAAGGAATCTAAATCAAACATCGATACAAAAAATTTTCCCTACGAAGTCACTTTAAAGCAATCATTTAATTAATGATAAAATCAAGTTTACCTAGCCTGCTTCCGACTCATGAAAATTGTGTAGCAGATTTAATATCTCGCTTTTCTTGGAAGCCAATGTGGAAGCCATAGTATACATGTAACCTTTCTTACCAAAAAACTCGAATTACGAAGTTCTCAAAAGGTACGGCCTTTATGGAAATTATTTTGATTTTCCTGGCTGATAAATGGGTGCTTCACTAGCCATTCGATTAACTCCATAAAACAAAAAGTTGAGAAAAATGAGAAAGTAGTATACATTGTTGCTTAAAATTCTTAATAAGTTATAAATTCCTTTTGTCATTTGGTGGTGTTAATACTTATTAACAGAGAAATTTGTTTTGTATATATACAGTTAGGAGTCAATCAAGTGCTATGACATTAAAATTTAATAAAATTCAGAAAGTGGAGTTAATCGATTTGGCAAGTGGAGCATCCAAACAATGAGTCACTTTTTTAAATTTTATTATAAAAAACCACAACAACAAAATTACAATTAGCAGAGCGTGGTTTCGATCCACGGACCTCTGGGTTATGGGCCCAGCACGCTTCCACTGCGCCACTCTGCTGGTTGAGTCTTTGTTATCTGTTGTATAAATTCTGAGTACAATAACAAATTTCCAACAACGAACAAGTGGAGAACGCGTAAGCCTGCATTACCGAAATAACGAACTGAAAAAGTCTCTGGAAATTCTATTTCAATTTAAAAAAAAGTTTATTTTTTTTAAGCTATAGTTTAAATAAAAAGTTTCCTTATTTAAAAAAATATATTATTTGATTTTATTTTAAAGTTTGGAATTAGCTTTCTTTTAATATCTATAAGGGTGATTTTTTCGACAGTTCGTTGGAGAAAACTACTGCATCTCTAAACTTCATTTTGGTCTTAAATGAAAGTCTTAGTCTGTAGATTTGTCAAAGTTAGTTTTTGTGTCCACAATCACTATTATGTAGCGGTAATTTACAATTAAATATTGCTTTAAGCGCATACGTAGTGATATGATAAAATCTAAAGTTTTAAACCTTTTTCTGAGAAACCACACAGTTGTTTAAATAATTTTTATTATTTTTTTAAAATTGACCATTAATTACAATTGCCATGTAAAAATAAATTAAAAACTACTAGTTCATCCCCATTTCGAAAATTAAATTCCTTATTTAAATGAATTTATCCACCATTCGTGAGCTAAAAAATTAACATTCCAAAAAGTTCGCATATATCAAATACATGTATAGAAAATTAAATACTATACTTCTTGAAAAAATTAAGACCCCCCTTTAGTTTAATTTAGCAAGTCTACAGCAATAAAGGAAAGCCTGTCCAATAGTGCTGCAAATGATGATCCAAAATGCAACAATGTGCAGAGTTAGAGTTCCTGTATAAATAGAGTACGGACAACGAGTGCAACAATTTTGATTGGTTAGAGCCTGTCACATTGTACAAATCTGTCATATTGTGGCGAATGATCTCCATGCGAGTTATTGCTTATAGTAGCGTCTGATCATTAATCTACAGATATTTAATCATCTTGCTGGGATTTTTTTTTTCGTAAATATTTAAAATCAGACATCTAGACTGAATGTTTCCATTCTGTTGTATAAAAGTGAAATTTTGCTTAGAAGTTCAAATTGGAACTTTCGCTTAGAAAATTCACTTTTATCAAAAAACTTGTTTTTAGTAAAGTTAGAGAATGAAATTTTGAGCTCTACATCAGAAATTGAATTTCCATGACATAAAAAAAAAATCATTAAAAATTATTTAACGTTTAAGTTACATTAACTGGCAAAAAAATAAATAAAAATTATAGCTGAGGGAGAAAAAACTAATTTTTTTGCTAGTAAAAAAATTGAATAATTCTTATTTAAAGACAGATAATTATGTTTTGCAAACATGTTTTTTCTTTTGTCTTATTTATTTATTTATTAAAATGTATATATTGTACCTCATTTTGATCCACGCTGTATAATTTGTGCCATGTTATAAAGCCTGTATAATTTGTGCCATCCACGCTGTATAAAGCCTTGCCATGTTCTTTTTTAAATTAAAAATAATAAATTTTTTATTACTATTAATATTTTTCATATTATAAATCTATTTGTTTTTAAATGTTTGAATATGTTTTTCATATTAATAATAGTAATATAATTTTTCATCTTCTCAGCATCACGTTATTGTTTTGTTGATCATAAACAAATTAGTAAAAAAATTAACTTTAAGAATGTTCTTTATTTTTTTTTTTTGTAAAATATTCCTTTTTTTAGATAAATACTTTTTGGAATACATCGTTTCTTACGTGGTAGACTGTGTAATATTTTATTCTTCTCATTTGTCTTTTTCTGTGTGTCTTTAAAAATATATTTCAGTATTTTGTTTATTTTTTTTTATTTATTTTAAATATTTTTTTTTCATGTAAACACTTTCTAGAATAGACCATTTTTAATGAATTTTTTATTCTCCTCATTTGTTTTTTTTATGTGTCTTAAAAATGCATTGCTAGAGCTACTATTAATGCCAAGTCGCCACAATATGGCGGTGGAGATTGAGTTGTCAGGAACTCTATGCAGAGCAACGATATGAAATGAGTAGATCGCTTATGCACATTCGGCAACTCTACAGACTTGGGCTCTGTGGGCGGGGCTTTACCTATGACGTATCATTTTCACAGAAATAGCTTAAGTAACTCCGACATTCAAAACAGTTGCGTAATAACTGATCACTAGGAAGATAAGAGTTTTCAGAGAATCTTAATCGGAAAAACACTAATATGTTTCTTAAATAAATGCAAAAATACGGTCCGATATTAATCTCAATTCATCCTAATGTAATTTGGTTCTAATTTTGATCTAAGTTAACATTATTGATAAGAGATGGCGCAACCGGAAAATTTTTATGCCAGCTGACGATAAATTAAATACAAGGTACTTGAAGAGACAGATTAATTGGGGTTTATTAGGTTTTAAATTATCATTATTTCGAAAAATAAAGTCTTCTGAAACACAAAAGAAAAAACAGTCTAGCAAGTGGGATCAAGTTCGGGCATTTGAGAGCCACGATTCCACTACGTAGTATTTCTTGAATACTGTGTGCAGATTAGCATAGCTTTTTAATGTACTTGATATTTTTTATAAGTGACCTTGCGATTTTAACGATTTTAATAAAAATAATTTTTATATTTTACTACATTTGTCATGACAGAAGAATAAATTACAGATTAGAATGCATAAAGTAAAATAATTAGAAGAAAATATCTCAATTACTTAAGAAAAAGCATTGGCACTCTCCATTGAGAGGATGGGTTATTTGGCAGAAGCTTGAAAAAATTAATTTTCTTGGACGAATAAAAGAAAAACTTGAAACTAGCAAAAAATGGGGATTATGAAAACTAATGAGTCGGGAGACTACTAGTTATCTCAAGTTACTTTGTACCATTGGACGGTACATATACAAATATGAAATATGAAATACACAGTTAGAAAACATTATGGAATAAACATATTTACAGAGCACAACGTTCGAATGTATTTAAAATTGTAAAATAAGAGGAAAAAAACCCAACAAACTTGAGCAAGATAAAGAAGTCCTAAAAGATATAAAAATGCAAATAAAATCAAAATACGTGTGAAAACTAACAAAGTAAGTTGGACGAAATGAAGACACAGATAACAGAATAAGATTATGTAAATACAAACAAGTATGCAGAGTAATGAAAAAAAAATTCATTATTAAGTTTTTTAATTGTAAATTGTTTTTTACGTAAGCTTACATATGTTTGTTATTATATTTTATTTATTTACAATTTTTTTTGTATATTTTTATTTTTACTTTTTACATGTTGCATTTACTGCTTATTTACTCTCAGTATTATTTAATATTGAAGAAACATATAAAATAATAAACGTGTATCATGGCATAGGTGAAGCCCAGCCCAGTGAGCCCAAGTCTGTAGAGTTGCCGAAAGTGCATCGCTTATTTGGCCGCCATCTT
>JAHWFO010034783.1:0-21957 GCA_023313115.1 Rhysida immarginata | reverse complement strand
TGAATGTTAAAGCTTCACTGCAAAGCTTGCTGAGAGCAATCCTCGCAGTACGTCACGCCTCCACCCAAGATGGATGCCCCCGATTTCAAATCGCGCTCTGAATTTTCGTTTTTCACACATTTAGAATTCGAATTTTAAAAAATTAAATATGCTATGATGTTATCAATTGGTTAGTCTTTCGATTTAAGTAAAGTTGTATGTGACCATAGAGTTGTCCTTTAACGAACGTACGAAAACCCACAGAGGACGGAAAAAACGAAACGCGGAATTTTGCAGGGGTTGGAAATCAAGTTGGCGAATTCTATCCCCCATTGCAAACCACTGGAGCAAAACTTGGAATGTAGATAAAAACCAAATGCGCGAAAAATGAACTTTGCATGTTTGTTCAACGTATAAAAAATCGTCATAGAACACTAAATTTATGCTGGAAATGCCATAAGGCTCAAACACATCTACACGGAAACTGCGCGCACAGATTTCATCCGACAAAAAATGCGCACGATGAGTGCGACAAGATTAGACACACTTGGACGGAATTCATCCCACTGAACGTGCTTATAACCAATACCGCTTAGAGAGAAAGCCTGCTCATGGCAAAATCATACATTGTTACATCACGTACGGTAGGGACAATTTCTAGCTGATTATTGATAGAAATATGAGATTAACAATACCCTACCATAGGTGATGTAATAATGCATGATGTTTTCGCGCTCAGGCTTTGAGTAGAGGTGGTGTTGTTACAGCACAAGAAGCTGACTACGTTTCTGTGGAAAATTGGATTCCAATGCTTGAAGAGGCAAGAATTGCTTTTAAAGCAGCAAAGAATGTTATTATTATTATTATTATTATTATTATTATTATTATTATTATTATTATTAATAATAATTCTGCACTTCTATAATTAATTCTTCGTTGAAAATTCTTAGTTCGTGTTCAACTCTCGCTTCGACTAAATAGGCCTCCATTTTTTAATTTGTTGTTATTGAAACTCGAAAGCTAATGATGACGTGGCAGCAGCGAGCAATGTGATTGATTGTTCATTTGCTTCGAGGGGAAGAAAGTCGGACGAGCTCAAAGTCACGCATATTTTTATTATTATTATAATAAAATATCGTCTGACTAGTTCGTAAAAGATGATAAATTGTCGCTTAGTCGCACACGACAACTTGTCGCGTGAAATCCGTGTAAATGTGTTTGAGCCTATAGAGCTCGGAAATCACACGAAAAAATTTGAACTTTTAAGAGAATTTGTGAACGTGAAATCTCGACGATAAAAAAAAATCACTATCGCGAAAAAGGAACCAGACAACAAATGACTTTAACAATAACTTGCTGCCCTGTGAAAACACTTTGTTGAATTTATGTAGAGAAGAGAAATATATTTTATGACATGTGAAAATAAAAAATAAGTGTAGAAGAAATACATGAACATTAAGTAATACTGTTAAAAAGTATATGCATCAAACATTACTGAAAACCACGTTCATCCTTTGAAACGGAATATTTGAACTTTAATAAAGCAAAATTACAATGAAAAAAGTTTGAAAGACAGTGTAAAAAGTTTTTAATAAGAAAACAGAAACAGACAAGTTTGAACAGAAAATCATAACGCATATTGTGAAATATTATAACAAAAGGTGAAAATCAAAGGCAAAGTTGGGACACAAAGAGAAATTTAATCCCATAATTGGCTGCACACAGTTAGTGAAAGGGGAACAAAACCAAACTCAGCCCTACCTATAATTTCATATTGAATACGTTTCAGAGAAAATTCAAAACAAAAGACTAGGGTCATTCGTTGATAGGTCAATGAAATTAAAAGTCAAAAGGTCAGCAAGAGAAATAGCACTGACCCCGAAAGAAACTTCTAGAAGATTCTAGAAAGAAATGGAAACCACATGAGCACTGCAATCACCATGACAACCGTGATGTCAGCTGTTGGCGTGTGAAGATTCAGACATCCAGCATTCACTCAGTACTCAGTCAACCATCCAACTCGAATAACCCACGCTCGCAGGTGCTCCCTCGCCGATAGAAGAAGAAGAAAATGGATTGTGACATGGAAAAGAAACCAGCCCTAGAACGTGGTGCCACTATTATGGCCAATACTTTTACAACCGAGAAAGGAGATGTGATATTCCACGAAATTAGCATTTGTGGAATCTATAATGTCTGAAAGCACAAAGAGCGCACCAAGTGACAGTTGGACATCTACGGGCAGAGATTGAAGGGTCACTACATCTTTTTACTACCCGAGGAAAACGAGATAAAACTCAGTCAAGTCGATTGGGACTGTCTCAAATCCATCAATTACACGCTACCCGGATGAAGGAACATTTTTATGAGTACTCTACCTTATTCTACATTGCTAGGGACCATAAACCATTGGAAATGCGTCACTACGCGATTTTATGCGTATGGTGGAATCCACTGCCATGTTTTAAGTCGATTACTCGGCATGGAGATTTTAAATGCCGAAAGACTTGTCCCATCCATGGCCGAGAACGAATGGCTGAATCCTATATTCCGTAACGGACCTATTATGAAACCCATTATGAAATGCCTAGCGCTGCTTATTCGCTAGCTGTGATGCTTGAGGTACATCATTTTACAGAACGTAAACCAAAAACAGTCGATGTGGGGTCCAAAACGTCCTTCACCATCCCCACCAGAATAAACGAAGATGACAATGAAGATGCTGACGGCAAAACAGAGGATGAAGAGATGCACGAGAAAACCACCGAAGACGAAAAATTTTAAGACGGTCCCTAAATCGATATCTCAAAAGAACTGCGTTTTAAACTAATGCGCACAACAATTAAACAAAATTATTTTAACAAGGTTTAACTTCGTATTACTTTTTCTTAGTTATCAAATTTTTCCGTTAGCCAGCTCTAACGATAAGAATTGAAATGACACACTGACGGGATCTTTCCTGTCAAATTACTAAAAGGGTAAAGAATCGAGTCTTTCAATTTTCTTTAGCTTTTTTTCAGATTAATGAGATCAATTGCCTGACATCTTCATAGATTCTAGAGATATAAAAAAAAGAGGCTTTCTTTTACATTGATTAAATGCTGGATGTGAACTTAGCTGAGTAACATCACATTATAAGTCAAATAGTCCTTTTTTTCTCAGAAGGCTTAACAACTATCCAAAATCAACGTATCCTGGAAAGTATTCTAAGGCTGAACGTAAATCTTGGTAGACAAATATCCAATCAAATGTCCAGACACAATACGCAATCTTATAGTACGCTGTGGTGAGTAAACCAGTTACATACTCCAGGGTAAAATTATAAACAATTATGCAATTTTTTCTCCACAAGCTTCAAATAGATAATCTTCCAATAAAATTATATCCAAATCAAAGAGGGAGAAATTACCGGGTACTAGGGTTACACTCGTAAATCATCATTCATTCATGGACGGGTAGTTAAGTTAGTATAGGAAGGGAATACGCGATCGGATCTCTCCCCTCCTGCAATACGGATTATAATCCTGATAGGTGATAGTAAGTAATCGTGGCGACATGCCAAAAAGGAAAATCATCTTTGAAGGGTGTAACTAACACCACGGCGTCCACTACAAGAATCATCAACTTAGCTGGACTCGTCGCTTAATGAAATATTTTTTATCTCTCGTTTTATCTCGTCAATCGGCCAATATTAAAATCAGTCTTGCGGGTCGTCACCTCTCAATTTAATTATTTTTTTTATTTTTTTTCTCTTTAGATTGTAAATTAATAAATTTCTTGAAAAATGGAAAGTCGTCATTTCATCATTTTTTATTGAACGTCTTTAATGATTAGGCTAATCGTTGATATTCGTCTAATTTTCGGGTTTCACTATCGGGTCCCACTCCAAAATATATTAAAGAGTTTGTTTTACCTGATCTTCACTTTTACGCAGTTGCAAGATCGTCGACTCCAGTGTCCAAATTGCCAAATATCGTCGGGGCAGATTATAGCCTTATACTTTCACAAATCACCGAACTTTTCACTTAATCAGGTTCCATTGAACCAGTTTTGACTAGCACTAAGTTTACGTTATATTCATTCCTGACATGACATTCCAAGCTGTTTGCAATATTATATGCTATATCTTAGCATTGAAAATTTCTAATGGACCATAATGGTATCAATAAATCACGTAAAATTGAACCAATTTTGACTACCATTAATTTTACTTTATATTCATACACGACACTCATTCCAAATTGTTTGAAACATTACATGCCAAATTTTAGCATTCAAATTTTCCAATGGACCATAATGGTACCACTAAATAACGCACCTTTGAAGAAATTGTGACTAGCATTAATTTTACTGCATATTCCTTCATGATACGTCATTCTAAGTTGTTTGATATATTACATGCTATATCTTAGCAATAAAAGTTTCCAATGGACAATAATAGTATCACTAAATCACGTGCCATTGAACCAATTTTGATAGCACTAATTTTACGTTGTATTCTTTCATGAGTCGTCATTCCAATCTGGTTGATATATCACATGCCATATCTTAGCATTGATAGCTTCCAATGGATCATAATGGTACCACTAAATCACACCTTTGAACCAGTTTCGACTATCATTAATGTTACGTTATATTCATTCATTACAGGGCATTCCAAATCATTTGATATATTTCATGCCATATCTTAGCAATGAAAGTTCCAATGGACCATAATGGTAAAACTAGAACACGTGCCCTTGAACCAATGGGATACATGCAAGGAATTTAAAAAAAAAAAATAACAATTGTTTTTTATAGATTTGGACATGCTGAACATGATAATCGTGGTCAAAATTTCTAATTATTTTTAAAAATTTATTAAACTTGATTTTAAAAACGCGAAACACGACGTCCCATTTGAAAACGATTTCTGATTGGTTTTCCTCGATTTGATGCCACAATCCACCTGCTATCCTATTTCACATCGTCACTTTCCTTTTGTCATAGTTTTTTTTTATTTTATTTAATAGAAAATTAGTATGACCGACTCAGGATATCAAAAAGGATAATCTGATAATTTGCCAAAGCTCAACGTAAGCATTGGTGATTGTTTTTAAAAGTGACGAATGTTATGTTTTGGTCAAAAGTTCGAGAGACTAAAGCCATTTCCTTGGGTTACATTCTCATTCTTTCTAAAAACTTACAAAATATAGTTTAATATCCCTATTTTTAATTTTTAATTTAATATTTTAATTCGTTATATTCATTCATGATAGCTCAATCCAAGCTGCTTAAAATGTTACATGCCATATCATAGCATTGAATGTTTCTGACGGACCATAATGAATTACTTAAAGTAGTTATATCTTGCTGAACTTGATGAGAGGCAGACAACTGCTCAGAATAGGCAAATGACTTGAAAAGAAAATTATCATCAGCATATACCATTTTACAATTCAAAGGCAAATCATACAGAGTGTTTCTAAATTATCACCCGTTAATATGAATTTTTTATTCATAAAGAAAAACTCAAAAAATTTCTTAGCTTCATGTGAGTTGATAATAAAACACGCGGATGGTGCGTGGTACCTTTGTTGGCGCGTTGTTCCATTTTCCACGTGACGCAGTAAGTAATAGCGAGTGTTCAAGATAAAGTTTAAAAAGGATTCTCCAAATCATAAGTCAATTAAGCTATGGTATGAAATGTTTTTAAACACAGATAGTCTGTTACACAAAAAGGGTGCTGGTAGACCTTTAGCAACACCATAGAGAGTAAAAAAGATCAGGGAGGCGTTCGATCATAGTCTGCTTTACCAAGAGTCTTGTCAACTGGACATGCCAATGACATCCGTACATAAAAAAAAAGAAGCACCACCTTCATCTTACACCCTACAATCCAGATGCATGAACTGAAGCCAGATGACTGACCGAAGCAGAAGACGTTTGCTGAAGATAGGCTTCAAAGAATCGATAATGATCCCATGTAATGTGTATATTTTATGTATTGTAGAGTGAACGCAGTGGAAAATGATTGCACACTGACAGAAGGTGTGAAAAAGTATAAAGCATTTAATGATGCACACAATTGAAAAATTGATAACCAGATAAACTTAATTCTATAAAGCTTACTTAGCTAGGAACTAATTATGTATTGCAAAATAATTAAATTGGAACCGACTTGGTACCATACACCATAGAATGTACAATTTACGAAGCACCACACGGAGCACAAATGAAAAGAAAGCACGGATCCCTTAACGGATCAAAATTGATGCACTTAACTTTAACTACACCAATGGCATTTCATAGCCATCAATAACTTGCACCATATACATATAGCACTAATTGGGCACTTCGCTTAAAGCACAAACACAGTAATATAAACTGAGGCAACAAACTCTGACTCTCATAAAATTAGGATATAACATCGCATCACATTGCAGGGATTTCAGACAATACGATGGCATGGGAAATTGGAGTCACTGTCGGTTTTGATTCAGTCACCAATCGGTAGAAACGGTCATGGGTAGTAAATACAGGTAGATCCCGTTATACACGATTTCGGTATCCGCGATTTCGGATATATGCGGTTCTCATTTAGTAGCACCATCGATCGCCAACATGCGTAAGCTCTTCTATTTTTGTTAGGAGTTGAATTCGTTTTTGAGTTTTGTTTTGTTCCTATCCCTGTGTTTGCGCACATTTAGCACATCATTGGCTATCTATGAATGATAAGGTTGCTATACATCAGTTTGGACAAGATCAGCTGAGTTTCTAATCTGTTTGCGAACAGATTTATTGTTGTAGGACTTAAAATGCCGCCAAACCGTAAAGAAAGTATTATTACCAAAGGAAGAAAGCGGGCCCAAAAATCCTACTCGTTAGAAAATGAGTTGGAGGTCCTCGATGAAGATGAAGAAAACGTTACAACCGACCATCAAGCAATTTTTAACGAAACATCCTGCCAGTTCAAACGATCCCTTTAACATCCAGTCCGAGCTCCTCTTCCAAACTCTTTTCGGGATTCCACCAGCATTATTACAGGAAGGAGACTGTTAGAAACAGCATCAGAATCTTCTGGTACAGATGAACCCAAAGCAATATAAAGTTTAGATTGTGGACACTTCTTTTTGTTGTACGTGTAACATGTATTTTCAGTATTTTAGTATATCTTGAGTTTTATAAGATAATATAAGGTGCTATTTTAAGACTAAAAAATAGAAAACTGTTGTATTACTAATCCTATACTTCTATTACGCAATTATAGGAAAATAATTAACGTTATATCAGGAAAATAATTAATGCTTATGAGAACCAAACTCTATTCAGTACATGTTAAATGGAACCCGTTTTACGCGAATTTGAAATACACGGCAATTTCGCGGAACATATGTATCGCGTATAACGGGATCTACCTGTACGATAGACGAGAGTCGGTATCACTCACTGTAATTAAGCAGGATAAATAGTTAATACTCGACAGCCATTAAAAATTGCAAGGACGTGCGTCGCCGACAAGACCCATTGCAAAGTAAGCTGGGCTAGTTCCAAATATAGTAAAATACAAATTCTGCCGGAAAATTAGTTTACTGTTGTGACTCACGAACTAATACGAAACCCATATTGTTATTAATATATGAACGCAGACTGTATGGCCAGAGTCCTTGGATGTGAGTCATGTAGCGAAGCTCACTATGTCTAATTTCTGGAAATGCCACTTTAGCTATTCCAGCACAAAATTGTAGTTGAAAATTAGCGCTTGCCGGCAATGAGATTCTGGATTCGATAGTCCAACGAAGAAGCTCGGGAATTGGGTAAGTTTTACACGAAGGCAGTTTTACAGAGCTCCCGTCGCCATGTAGGCATCCCGGTAGCGTCGCAATAGCGGGGGTTTCTCAGTCGTTCTTGTTCTCCGGATCATGAAGCTCGTCGACCTTGGAAAGGCTCGTAGAGATGCTAGGTGTACTTTCGTCCATACTCGGCTCTCGAAGGATAGCTAGCAGTCTGCCTTAGGCAGTTTGCTGCGACTTTTCTTCTTCTCTGCTTTTAGCCTCCTTCTCCTCCGACGTCTTCATTACGAATCTCCCGATTTCTCTCACTCACATCATCTCAACAAAACTTCCGCTCTTCTCTCCTATTGGCCTCCTGGTGTTAATGCTTTTGACAACGAGCATTTTGCCGCTTCCTCTTCCAACCCGAGGCATAGAAATAACGAGTGTGGAAGAGGGCGTTGACGTCATCGGAAATCTGGATGTTGTCTGAATTCCATGTCATCCTGCCATCCTTGAGGACATTTTGTTTTCTGATGAGGCAACATTCCATACTTTCAGAGCAGTAAACCGACACAACTGTCGCATTGGGGGATCAGAAAATCCTTACGTTCTAAGGGAGCATATACGCCACAGCCCACTGGTTAATGGATTAATGTTTGGTGTGGTTTAATGCATGCTCAAGTAATCAGACCTTTCTTTTTCGCTGAAGACACCATTACTGCTGCAACCTACCTAGATATGCTGGAGAACTATCTGATTCCACAGGTGGAAGAACTGCAGCCCAACACAGCCTACCAACAAGATGGAGCACCTCCTCACTGGGGCCTGCAAATTAGGCAGTGCCTTGATACGAACTTTCCAGGATGATAGATTGGAAGGGATGGGCCGATCCCTTGGCCCCCTCGCTCACCCGATTTCTTCTTCTGGAGATATGTGAAAGACAGAGTGTACAAGACCAAGGATGATGAGATTGAAACTCTCAAGAACAGAATAATTAAAACAATCGCTGAAGTCAACCCTAAAATGCTAGCCCAAACGTGGGAGGAAATCGAGTTTTGCTTTGATGCCCTTCACGCCATAAATGGGGGGCACATTGAAATTTATTAAGGCACGCTAAGAAACTTTTTAAGTTTTTCTTTGTGAATAAAAAAATCACGTTAAAATCTGTAATAGTTTTTGAGTATTAAACATGTATAATCCGGGAGATAATTTAGAAATACCCTGTATATCTGAGTAGTGGTGGCAGCATACGAGACAGTCGCGGTAGGGGAGCCTTATAATATTTTCTGGATAGATGGACATTGAATAATTTGCTGTGGAGTTCCAATATTCAACTGCGTCCCAAAATAATGGAATATTCATATTCTAACATAACTCTTTTACTTTTAAATCCAAATAATGTCTAAACTAATAATAATTTCTAGAAAGCTGTTTGCAATTTAAAATCTACTGACTTTAAGCTTTAAATTAATATATATTTTACTTAAAAATAATGGGTTGATCTTAAGGAAATTTCATTTTTGTCTGAACCAAAATAATGGAATAATCAAAACACCCAGCCAAAATAATGGAATAATCAAGACACCCAGCCAAAATAATGGAATAATCAAGACACCCAGCCAAAACAATGGAATAATCTTATAAAATGTTATTTTTTATTCTAAATGCATGTTTGCTTATTCATAGCTTGTGAACAAACAATGACAAAAAGAAATGATTTAACACCTGAGGAAAAGAAAGCCATCATTTCACTAATAAATGATGGACATACACAATCAGAAGTTGCCAGAATTGTAAATTGTCAGCAATCTACAGTATCCAAAGTTGTTAAGAAGCATAAATCTGGTGAAGGACTTCATAACAAGAGATTTAAATGTGGCCGTAAACGTGTTACAACTGAAAGAGAAGATAGGAAGTTGGAGAAGATTGTGAAGCAACATCGATTTATGTCATCTAAAAATTATCAGACCTTATGGCAAACAAGTGGAACAGATGTTTCTCGAAATACTGTAGTACGAAGACTACATGAGATGGAATACAATTGCCGAGTCCCTAAAATCAGGCCACTTCTATCTATGAAGCAGAAACGTGTACATCTTGAGTGGTGTAAACAACACATCACCTGGACTGAAGCAGATTGGAAGAAAGTAATATTCAGTGACGAATCGAAGTTCTGTATCACTTACGGAGATCAGGGGACACGAGTTTGGCGAAAAAAGGAAGAAGCATACTTACCGGCCGCAATGAAGTCATCAGTAAAATTTCCAGCATCAATTCTTGTATGGGGATGCCTTAGCTTTAATGGCTTAGGAAAGCTTGCATTTATTAAAACTACTGTAAATGCAATTGCTTATCAAGAAATTATGGAGTATTTTTTAATACCTGCTGCTGAAAAACTGTTTGCAGATGATGACTTTGTATTTCAGCAAGATAATGCTCCTGCTCATAATGCGAAGACAACCAAAAATTGGTTTACTGCAAACAATATTGAAGTAATGAAGTGGCCTCCGAACTCCCCTGACCTCAATCCCATAGAGCAGTTATGGGATGAAGCCAAACATATCTATCAACACATAAACCCACCACACTGGCCGAATTAAAAGAGAAGTTAACCAAATTTGGGAGGGTGTAAGGGCTGACCACTGTGAAGAACTGATACAACAAATGCCACGAAGAATCCAGGCTGTAATTGATGCTAAAGGTCCAACTAAATATTAGTTAATGGTTTTTGGTTTGTTTTGTTTTGTTTCAAGTAAAAAAATTTTGTCAATTAAAAGGAAATATTATTCCATTATTTTGGCTGGGTGTTTTGATTATTCCATTATTTTGGTTCAGACTAAAATGAAATTTCCTTAAGATCAACCCATTATTTTTAAGTAAAATATATATTAATTTAAAGCTTAAAGTCAGTAGATTTTAAATTGCAAACAGCTTTTTAGAAATTATTATTAGTTTAGACATTATTTGGATTTAAAAGTAAAAGAGTGATGTTAGAATAAGAATATTCCATTTTTTTGGGACGCAGTTGTATATGACTCTATCTTTAAAATAATCGTGAACTGGATCTAACGTTCGTTAGTTAACTCCAAGTCTCTTAAGTTGACTATTTAACATATACTTTATTTATAATATTAAAAGCTTTTGAAATATCAGTGTTTATCAGGTAACAATTAAGACCTTTGCTCATAGCACCCTATTCCCATAAACGAGGTGCATATCTGCTAATTCAGCGTGAAGGTAGTTATCCACAATACAAAAATGATGGATGAAGCAAAACTGAAATACGTAAAAAACTATGAAATGTTCCAAAACTTTTAAATTTGTAAGGTTGCGTTCGAACATGAAGAATGCGTTTGAAAATGATTAATTTTCATTTACATAATTACTTGCTAATTTAACAAAATATATTCCCTGTATGACATAAAATGTTCTTTGAAATGGTTTTGAAGTGGTTACTATTTATAGAACATTTAAAACTGGAAATTAAAGTATGTAAAAAACATTTTATTTGTCTGAAATGGAAGTGGCATCATGAAACTTTAGAGTGCTATACTTTTTAACGGAGCCTCGGATTGAAAAAGGTGACTAGACTTTTTTGCTAAGAATTTCACTTCCTACCTACCTTTTCATTTTGGAACAACCTTTCAGAATCGCCCTGTATATTTTCAAAATATTTTCTTTATCAGATTCTATATGCCTTTAACTATTTTTCCAAATACTTCCCAAGTTTATTTAAACACTTGTCGTAGCACTCAATGAGCTTCTGCATGCCCACTTCATTGAAGTCTGCCACCAGTGTAGAAAGCCATGCAGACTTTGATGAAGTGGCTTAGTTGAAACACAGGCTGCTGAGGAACTTCTTTAGTTACCGGAACAGGAGCAAACCCAGGAAATTAGGAAGTCGGCCTCTGCGACAGCCTAGGCGCAACTGCCCTATTCTTTAACATGGGAAAACGATTTTAAGCAGCTCTCAAAAATATATTTTAATAGATATCAGCACACAAACAAAAACGTACCTGCATTCGAGCTTTTTCTTTCGATTGGTGCATTTTTCATGCCCGTACAATTAAAACTTGATTTTTTAGCCGGTATCTGAAATTTTTTAGTAAATTTTTAGCTTTTAACCTTACGTCTATGGTGAAAAGTTCAACACTCGCGACCTCAAAAACGCAACCCCAAAAAAACGTTGTTTGTCACTCATTATAAACATTCCAAGGAAAATTTTCGTCATTTTTAAATGGAAATTAAACGTTATCTGACAGGTTCAAAATCATTTTATTTTTCAATTTTTTCAAAGGGAGGTGGGGGGACTTAAACATTAAAATTAGTTTCTCGTATGCTTCTATCCTAAGTGATGATAGCCAACTGATAAATTAAGGGACTATTAATCTGTAATCTATGTTTAATTCTTTATATTAATAATAATGAAAATTATCGTTAAATCTTCTAAATACATAAAACAAAGTCGGGTTAGTTACGCCATTTATAATCCAAGAATGGCTGGTCCGATTTTAATGATCTCGGATTTGTTGGATTCGTCTCCACCCAGAACAGCAGAATAACTATTAAAATATCGGAAAAATTCAATGAAAAGGGGGATAGGGGGGTTGAAAGTTTGTTAACACATTAACTGGTGTTGCACTATATAGTGTCCGCACGCCATGAGAAGACCGCTGAATTGCTTAACGTGTTTGTTTGTTTCACTGCAGTTGGAGATGAGCCTATTCAATAGTGGGAGTCAAACAGCCAAATTTGAGTCGATCCATGTTTCATCAATGTAAGCAATAGGACGATTTTCTTCTCTTATTTCTTTTCTTTTTTTTTGTCATGCACGCTCATAGGTTATTTGTAATTATTGATGTGACATGAGCTGTCAATTGCGGAAGATGGCGAAGTTTCAAACCTAATTTATTTTATGTATTTAGAGAAGAAGAAGAAGATATTAAAAGAAAAATAAGAGAAGAGGAGAAGAAGAAAAAGAAGATTAGAGACGAAGAAGAAAGAATTTAGAGAAAGAAAGAAAGAGAAAGAAAGAAAGAAAAGAAAAGAGAAAGAAGAAGATGCCACAACCCAGAAGATCTAATCATTCCCAACAAAGCCGTAATGCAATTAGGCTTCAGAACATTGTGAATCAATCCACTGAAGAAGAACGAGAAATAGCACGAGAAGAGCACCGCGTTAGTATGGCCTGACTTTGTGCCTCTCAAACATAAGAGCAAAGAGAGGTATGCCGTGAAACGGCTCGGTTGGCAATGAGAAACTGGGAAGACATTCCTGGATGCCCCCGGTGGAACTGGAAAGACATTCCTCACGCCATTGATTTCAGCCACTGTTCATGCGAGATCCGACATTGTGGTAGCAGTTGCTTCTTCTGGAATAGCGACCACATTATTAGAAGGATGCCGTATGGCTCATTTATGTTAAAATTGCCGTTAAACCTTCAAACTACCTAACAACCGACATGTAACATTGCAAAACACTATGCAAAACACTAATAAAATCCTAAGTTAAGTTTAGCTAAAAGTTAACACGACATTCATTGACTCTAAAGTGGTACGAAGTTCGCTGGTCAGCTAGTAAAATTAATAAAAAAAGTTCATGTTACTAGAAGATTGAATATTTTTTATTCTCAGTACTGCTGTTTTGTTTGTCATCTTAGATAATAAGAAAATATATAGTATTCTTTTGAAAAAACGAAAATACACTTGCATACAATATGTTAAATATTGGGGGAAAACTCTAAAGTAATGTGTATACCCTAGGCCTGAAAATTTAGGCTAATTTTCTTTTAAAATTATTTCAATTTTCAGAGGATGGAAATGCCACATGAATGAAAGTTTAAGATTGGATCTCCTGTAAATATTGATTTATGTAATACTATGAAATGTTGATAGTTTAAATTTAATATTTATATGTTGTTTCAAGTTTTCATTAAAAAAATTAAATTTTACCCTAAGAAGGATTTCTCCTTATTTTATGATTTTTGTTGAACTTGTTATTTCCTTCTTAAAAATTTTTTGAAAAAATCCATTATAAGTGAATTGTGATATTATCAGTAGTATACTGAAGAGCCAAAACATTATGACCATCACCACATTTGTGAATGAACTCGAATGAATCTCGTGGAGGCCAGGTAATTAAATGGGAATAGTATTTAACTGCTGCTGAAGAAGGTAAGGAATCAGTCTTGTACTTAATTTTGCGAGTGATGGGAAAGGCTGCTGATCTAAACGAATTTGATAGAAGGCAGCTTGTAATGGCCTGAAGACTCGGAACGAGTAACTCCGAAACTGCATGACTGATAGGTTGTTCACGATCTGCCGTTCTTAGTATTTATGCAAAGTGGATAAATGATGGTTGTTCACGCCAAAGTCTGGGACGCCCATGCGTCATCAAAGAAAAAGGATGCCAAGGATTGTCCTGCTTGGTAAAGCAAGATCGGCGCCAGACAGTGGCTCAGCTGACAGCCCCATACAATGCAGGTCCAAGTGCTAGTGCTTTGAAACACTGTTGGATATGGGACTGCGTCACAGATGTCCCACTCATGTGCCTCTGTTGACCAAGCATTATTGTCAACTATGTCTACATTGGGCCCGAGAACATCGAGACTGGACCATGGATAAGTGGAAGATAGTTGCCTGGTTGGATGAATCACGATTTCTTATTCATCACTTAGATGGTCGAGTCAGGGTACAGGGTGTTGCAGATAACTACAAGGCAGTATAACGGGAAGCCTACCCGCTTGATTGCAGGGGCCGACTCGGTCGATTGGCAGAATGGAGGGAGATAAAGGTGGCCTGCAGCAGCTACCAGTTTCCACAGTCGGGGAGGGGAGGTGAACATCAAAACTGTCATGTTTTTGAATATTTGCTGTAAGAAACTTCACAAAACACTCAGGTGACACTTTCTCAGCAGTAAGTTGCCATTATATTATGGCTCTTTAGTGTATACTAGCTGACCTGGCGAACTTCGTACCGCCTTACAGATCGGCCTCGGTGGCTCAGTGGTTGCATGGTCGCCTCTGATGCTCGAGGACGCGGGTTCGACCCCTGCCGAGGATGACGAGGATTTTTTCAGGGGGAAAATCTGAGATCACGCACTTCCTTTGGAAGGGAAGTAAAGCCGTTGGTCCCGTGTACTCGTTTGCTGGCTGCACGTTAAAAAACCCTTGCAAGGCAAAATTTGCGGCCCCTATAATGCCGTCCTGAAATGACCATGGCAGTTGAAAAAGAGGTTAATACCAAACAAACCAAACCAACCACCTTACAGTCAATGAATGTCGTGTTAACTTTTAGCTCAATAGTTTATAAGGATAATATATATATATAAAGAAAATAAAAATTTAATAAAAGTACAAAAATCAAGTATTTCAATGGCGTGTCAGCAAAACATTTGCTTTATTGAAGCTATGTTTTTTGCTGCATGGGTTGCACTCGTGTTGATTCTCTTCAGTAAAGCACCTTGTGATATACGACATTTTTCGTTTTGTTTTCAGGCTTAAGAATAAATAAAGCGGATGGTTTGCCAGCACGTGAACATGCCACGTACAATTGACCATGAAAAAAACATGCATATTCTAGATTCAGACCACAAACACTCAAGGATTGGCCTTGTGATTTGTTAATCATCATGGTGAATGCAAGACGAATCGGAAATTGAATTAGTTTAAACTCAAAGGGCATAATGGTTGGGATCATCGGAATCCTCAGAATGAGAACTTCCTCACCTTTGAATTTTCCTTTGAGTATCGTCGCGTGAATCACATTGATCATCATTTTTGTTATCACCAAACGCGTTCCATTGCATAGTTTTGGTCGGTTTAGATTTCGAAGCATGATGATTATCGAGCCAACCTTCAGTTGTAAATTGTGCAGTGGTAAACCAGGCACATCCAAGGCACAAAAATTCAGTTGGATAGTTGGTGGCTTAGTCTTCATTTGTTACACAGTCAATAGATTTGAATGAATGCAGAGTACCAACGATTTGATTCTGAATTACGAAGTTTAAGTCATCCACATCTTTGTTCTTAGCCACCAAAATTGCTCGCTCACTCAACGATTTGTTATTTTTGTGGTTAGCAATGATGTTCGAGAATACTTTGCTTGATGAGCTCGTCTTTCGATGAGATGAAATTGCAAAAATTCGGAGGAAATGAAATCAATCTGCTCGATTCGTCGACATGAATATGGCCATTACCGATAGTCAGCAATTGCTTGGAGAAATCTTCAGCAGATGGATCATTCAGCAATGCAACTCTCATGTTTGCTGCCAGCTAAAGTTTCTTCACATAGCGCCACAGATTTGATGAATTGAGGCAAGTGTTTATTTCATCGGCAGCAGTCGATCTTGGAATGACTGACAATGTTTGGCGGAAATCGCCAGACAGTAAAATCATTGCACCTCCAAAAGATCTCGAGTCATTGCGCAGATCTTTCAATGTTCGGTCAAATGCTTCCAATGCGCATTTGTGCGCCATTGTGCATTGGTCCCAGATGATGATTTTAGATGCTACTAAAACTTTGGCCATTGCGGAGTGTTTTGCAATGTTACATGTCAGTTGTTCAGTAGTTTGAAGGTTTAACGGCAATTTTAACACTAAATGAGCTGTACGGCATCCTTCTAACAATGTGGCCGCTATTCCAGAAGAAGCAACTGCTGCCGCAATGTCGGATCTCGCATGAACAGTGGCTAAAATCAATGACATGTGGAATGTCTTCCCAGTTCCACCGGGGTGTGATATTCCATGTCAGTTAATGTTACATGGGTCCGGCAGAGGTGATTAAAATTAATTTTAATGCAAATTTTTGTTGTAAGATTAAGATTATTTAAGAGAATATTACTGTTTCGTCTATCAGCTCGTCATTATTTAAATCAGGAACTGTACCTGTAAATGCCGCCATTTTTGGCTCGGGGACCTCCACCACATTCTCTCTGGCAGCACCGTCATCAGGCATAATGCTGCACTTTATCTTTATTCAGCAAAAAAAAAAACTATGAGTGACACTAAACCAAATTAGTTTCCAGACAATTCAATATTCCCTGCTTTATTAAAGCTAGTATCCTGTACCCAAGGACCCACAAGTCCCTGTTCGGGCACCAAATGTGCACGCCCACATGCATGGGAGGGGCTGACTCAACGACCCAGGTCACCACCTACTCCGACGCGATGGGGTACGAGAGTTCGAGCTTGCGAAAAGCAATAATAATCAAGCAAGGGACACATGAATTGCAACAAAATAACTCTTATTTATTTTAAAGTAAGATTAATACACCTCAGTATACGAGGTCTGTTCAAAAAATACGTAGACGGACGTCATAAAACAAAATATACTTTATTCAGAAGTTACACATCTGGGTCCCCTTCAAAGTACTCTCCTCACCGACGCACACACTTATCCCAACGGTGTTTCCACTTTTGGAAACAGTCCTGGAACGCTTCTTTTGTGATGTCCTTCAGCGCCTTCGTTGCATTTGCCTTGATGTCGGGAATCATCTCAAAGCTCCTTCCTTTCAAAAGTCTTTTGAGTTTGGGAAACAAGAAGAAGTCACAAGGAGCGAGGTCAGGTGAGTAGGGTGGGTGAGGAAGAACAGTGATCGAGTGTTTGGCCAAAAACTCTCGAGTTCTGAGGGCTGAATGGGCTGGAGCGTTGTCATGATGAAACAACCAGTCACCTCTCGTCCACATTTCTGGCCTTTTCCACTCGTCCAGTGGCAGTTTTTCCGAGTTTAACATAAAATCTCACAGCAACTCTTTGCTCGTTCAAGTCACTCATTCTAAAAATCCGCCAAACGAAAAAAAACACACTTCACAAACAACCGCGTAGCTAATCAACCAATACTGATATTTGCAATCAAAAAACTGCCTTGTAATCAGCGGATCTGTCAGAAGATGGTGACACCAAGCGATTTTGATTGGGACCAACAGGGCCCGCGCAATTCAAACAGTCTACGTATTTTTTGAACAGACCTCGTATTAAATAGATAATAAATCATAACCCTTCGAAAATTATTATTAACAGAATATCAATGTTCACGGTCAACAATATCGCACTTTCCCATAATATTACTTATTTCCCTTTCAGAGTAACAAAGGTCCCCAGGACTAATTCTCCTTCCATGGTTACAACTATTTGATATTACCAAACTGTATACAACAACTATTAATTACAGTTAAATTCTATACCCCTGGTCTTACTTTACTACTATCAAAAACTATGTCGTGTACTTGCGCAAGAATCTCCAACTATGCTTTCTGCCATAGCGTTTCTTCCCAGCACTAAACAACAAATTACCTTGTATAACGTGGGAGAGCCTTGAACGCATCGCGCCCCCTTTTTAATTTTCGCTTGCAAAACGTCAGTTACATGTCAATTGTGTAGCCTCCGAAATGCCAAAGTTAAGGGAGGGAGGCAGTAACCCTTTAATCCCTTAGAGATTTTCAAGTTTGACGCGTCTGTATCGCTCCACGCGCTACTACCAAGCACTGTAAATCAACACTTATGCTAAAACGAGGCGCACCTTGGCAACCAGAACAGCAGAAAGCAAACACTGGTAAAATTACTAATAATCCCCTTAAGATTACACAGCTCATTTTAATATACACATGCTTAAATTGTTCGCTTTAAATGCCGTAACAAGTCTTATGGAATTAACAGTCAACGATCACAGGTTTTAAAATACGGCTCCGTCAACCAGTTACTATCAGTAGTAAGCGGAATTCGCTTGCTGATATACACTGTGCTGCACGTTTTTTAGCTTCCTCACTTCCAGGAAAAAAAATAAAAACACCGCACTTATTTCTAAGAGAAAGTATCAGAACGGTCTCACCAAACAGATGCCACTTCAGAAGAATGATGATTTCTTAACTTAGGTGTTACTGCATCCGATAACAACCGCCGTATATTTCGCTGTTCCCAAGAATTATACATCATCGCGGCTATTAACTTGAAACCATGTTATACGCAAAATTCTTGACGAATTGTCAAAATCAATCTAGCTGAAAAACTCATGAACAAACATAGAGTTTTAATGTAATTAAATAGCCAGCTTCAGTCGCACACCCGATAAAAAAGGTACATTTTTTTTATTCGTTATGGCGGCGTTCCAAAAAATGCCGTCGCTGTTGAAACGTGTGTTGTTTTTTACAACATCTTTCTTCAACGATCTCCCTTCGGATAAGAACAATAAAACCAAAAAAATAATACATGCAGATTGTTACTATTTCTTGGAAACTTCTGACACAGCCCACTAGATAAAGGCCTGAGTGCTGTTTTCAAAATGGCGGCGCTAGCAGGCAGACTGTCTGTGTGAAATAAGATGGAATAGAAGAATTATTTCACAAATTTGCTTTAATCTTCCAACGAAATCTAAGTTTTTGAACTTGTTATTTAAATGGCTTTATGTTTCAATCAAAACAATGGCAACATATGTGGAAATAAATATAGTTTCATTATTTTCAAAGTAGAGCCATCTATGGAGGAAGAGAAAGAGCATCTTTTCTATAAAAAATTTCAAAACCATATATGATGGTTTTAGAAATCTGCAAAAATTAGTTCCTGTAATAGAATAATTATTTTGGTTAGATTTTGTAAGAAAATTACAGCAAATTTATGAAATAATTCTTTTATTTCAGCTTATTTAACACAGACAGTCCGCCTGCAAGCGCCGCCATTTTGAAAACAGCACTCAGGCCTTTATCTAGTGGGCTGTATTTCTGAACACAATGACATCACAATAACAAGGATTTTCATTGTTTCCGATTCCAACAACCACATTTATCACATAACAATGCTTTTAAGATCATACTAGCTAAGCAAAGAAACTTAATCTTAAGCACTTAGCAATGTTATACTAAAGTAGCATGCTTAAGTTTAGTGTCACAATTCAGCACTTCGCATAATAAAACACGAAATAACGAACGCATAAAAAAATAAAAGGAGCGCCTGTCGAATGCTTCACCCCCCTCCATTTCTCACGAATGCTACCCGTTGTGCTCTATACTCTAAAACAAACGAAACTAATTCTCATGCTCAAAAATCAATGTAAATAATCTTCTAACTTGTTGTATATGACTGAGTCCCCCCCTCCACTCAACAAGTCTACACTGACTACAGTCACAAAATAATAGTTATTAATTAAAAATAAAAACCAGATAAATAATAATCATACCCAGGAATCTAGGAAGTCGGCCTCTGCGACAGCCTAGCGCGAATGCCCTATTCTTTAACATGGGAACACAAATTTAAGCGGCTCTCACAAAAATATTTTAATAGATATTAGCACACCAGAAAAAACGTAATTGCATTCGAACTTTTTCTTTCGATTGGTGCGTTTTTTATGCCCGTACGATTAAAACTTGATTTTATTAGCAGGTGTCTGCAGCTTTTTTTGTATATTTTTAGCTTTTAACCTTAAATCTATGGTGAAAAGTTCAACACTCGCATCGAAAAGAATTTATTTCTCCTAAACGAAAACGCAGCGCCAAAAGCGTTTTTTGTCACTCAAGATAAACATTCCATGAAAAATTTTCCTTATTTTTAAATGAAAAATTAAACGTCAAAATCGTTTTATTTATCAATTTTATACATAATTATCGTTATTACTGATCGTTAATGCGCATGTCTGCACCTTCTGATCTCAATTTCTGCTTTCTCTAGTAGCTTAAAATGGACGCCCGCTGAACTGGTTGTCGCGACGCGTCAATTAAATTGAAATTTTGCAAGACTGATTAAAAAAAACATGTAATAAATAGTCGTCTAAAGGTGCATAGTATACGTACATAAGAGTCCTATTTGATTTTATGGATCCTGCATGTTTCGTTAATTGATACAAGCTCTTGGAAATAGTAGAAGAAGCAGTAGCCACCGTTTCTCTCACCTTATCTTACATCTTGCTCTCTCCAAATTGCAGCATGTATATGTTCCCAGGAGACAAGTTTCTACTCCAACCAGACTGCGAGAAAATGGATCCTAACGAAAATAGGACAGGATATTGGCATTAAATAACAACTAAATCCGTATGTACGATCATTGATTTCGGATAAACACGTTTAATGTGAAATGTGGCCCCAGTGATACGGGGCGTTGTCCACTATGAGGTGCAATATTTGGTATCAGTTTATTTGTAAACCATTCTTCGAAATGTGGCCCGTTCATTTCATTAAGGTAATCCCCTTTACCTTATTTTGCTCGAAAAATTTCTATAGCCCCCTGAAGAAATCCCTGTTCATTACCTGCATGCATAATGATTAGCCATACCCCTTTTTTTAGGCCTAATGATAACCCTGAAAAAAATGCTTGCTGCCGACTTCGTGCAGTTGAGTCCTGCCATACTTTAAGATTTGTATGGCCGGCATTCACCCAAGTTTCGTCCATATAATAAATATTTCGTCTTTTTTCTCTGTATCGTTTTATAGATCGGAGATAATTTCTTCTCCAGATCACGATATCATCACAGTCGAGCAAACATGCTTCTCGTTTTCTCTTACTGAAAGTCAAGCCTATCTCTTTCAATACACGATGCAAAAGTGTTCGTGAAAACTTTGGCATATCGTCTTGTTCATTTATATATTTCAATACTTTGTCAGTCATTGGTATTTCAATTCATATGAAAAATCCATGAAGAATTCTGCATATAGCAGATGGTAAATTCCTCATATCGCTATGAAATACGGTGGGCTTCTTTAGCAAGTTGACGTGTCTTCAAAGGAGTGCTTAACTGCCCTTTGCCAACAATTTTGGCCTTTGCTCGGAATTTCGCTGCTGCTGAGATGCCAGTTAATTCTTCTGTCATTTTTACAATGTTGTTCACAGACTCCAATGGATGAGCTACGCAAAGACCACTATAAACATTCAAAACAATCTGCTTGCTTGAACTATTAAGGGGCTTACCCCTTTTATGCTTGGAAAAATATGCTTGGAACTCCATCATTAGGCTATGATGAAACCTCGGCCATTGCTAAGTGAAAATGAAAACATCTGGAGTGCACTGTGCAGGTGCAAAGTACTTTTATTATAATAATCATGGGAGAAATATAATATTAAATAATAAACGGAACTCTAAATAAATATAATAATCTTTCATTTATTTGAATGTTTTGTATTGATTCATTCTATCTATTGTTGGAACTATTTCTTTTGGTGAGAGCGTGGCAATTTACACACTGTAACAGTTCCAGGTGCTATCAGTTTTAAGCAGGATTTAATATTTTTTATTTTCAATACTA
>JAHWFO010034770.1:0-17770 GCA_023313115.1 Rhysida immarginata | reverse complement strand
CCCCCCCCCCCCCCCCCCCCGGCTGCTACGACCATCATCCAGCAGTCGTGAATCCAGGTCCATCCAGGGACCCAACTCGTCGGCCTCTGGCCATACAGGCCCAGGATGGACGTATTGGATCCCAATTCATAAAGAAATATGAACAGGCTTTCGGAACTTTTTTCGTTTGCCTTTTCAGTAATTGTTGTTCCATTATTATTATTATTAAATTAGCTGATCAACTTCGTCGTTTTTGTTTTTTTTTATTTTAACAATGACTCAGGAAAACATCTAATTTTCATGTTTGTATTGAATTGCTAAATCCAAATTAAAAGCTGAATCAACTGTTCCTTGGAATTCACAGTTATGAAAGGCGAAATCACAACGGTGTCTGGAAAAGGTATGGGAGTATTAACATTCTTTGAAACGTAGGGCAGTATTAACATTCTTTGGAATTGTTCTTACATCTGATCCCAGTTATCCGTTTGCATTGTGGTTTAGTCGAGTAAATGAAGCAAAATTATTTGAAAAGTCTCATATTTTTCTGGAGACAGAAAACTTCGCATTGCCTCTGAATGAAAGGTCTTCTGGAGAAGTTCTGAATTGTTTAGCCATTTTGGGGCATTCTTTGAATAAAACATAATTAAACAAAATCAGTTGCCATAAATATAAATAGGGAAATAGAGGACTTTAAATAAATATCTTTATTTTGAATATGGTTATTTTTGCCTCATTTAGTTCTGCTGCCTGAATCACGAAATAAGCTTTGTTTCATTCATTATCGTAGCGTGACGGATAGAGAATTACGCCTCTTCTTTTAATATAGTTTAATAATTTTTTTATTTATTAATTATTAATAAATAAGTTAGGGTTTCTAAAGAGAGTGTTATAATAAATTTTTGATATTAAGAATATAAATCCCATCTCTTCAATTTTCTACTTTTTAAAAGAATATTTTTTACAAATACCACATCATTAATAAACCTTTCCATTTTTATGAAGATTATTAAGAGTAATCAAGTTCTACCCAATGCTATGGAATGTTTTCCAATATTAGTGCATTAAATTTTATAGCTGCTGCTTCTTTTAAGAAACTTTTTTTTAACAAATTTTTCTTTTAGCAACTATTTTAATTCACATCCACTTTCGGGAATGTTTTTTCATTATCAATCGATTGTTTTTGTCATTTAGTCTAATTTACTTTCATGGTTTGTGAATGGTTTTTTAATTCACTATTTACGATCTTTAATAAAATTTGTAATTCGAGTTAACGAAACGATAACGTCAAAGTAGACATAAAATTATTGACGCCTAGGATTTCATTGCAGATGTTACAATTGGTTTCTCATTAAACATGGATGCCAACGATTATAATGATTAGCAACAAAGAATTTCTATTAAAAAAATAATTATAAAAAAGTTATTTCATTTTCCATAAATTAATTTACATTCGAATATAATTTAGTCAATTTAAATTTTTGTGAATTTATTTAAAAGATAAGCAATAAAAAAGGAAGGACAAGTGAAGTCTTCAAGAAATGGCTCGTAGTATTTTAACACAGACGAAAATGCATAAGCTTCACGTGCATTTTAATGTTACCTTATTTCATTTCATCTTTTATGAATTCTTCTCATCAAATCGATGTTTTTTATTAACTCAAAATGTTACTTATTACATCGATTATAATTTCATTCATTCTGATTGAAGATACGCACTAACTATCATTAGGACACATTCAAATCCTCTCTTAAAAACCGTAGCAGATACACGAACAATTCCAATTGAAGACTTCTTCAGCATGGAATTCCGAACAAACCAAAAACATTTTCCACAATCCGATGAATGGATCACCAACAATCACAATCCAAAGCAAAAAGATCATGTTGACCATTTCAGGAACAGTGTAGCTTGCCATCCTGGAGTTGTTATTTCTTCTGTATGCTGACACATGGCTTTAAATGAAAGAGAATGTAATTATGGTAGTTTTTGGTGCTTTCTTGATTTGCATGTTGAACATTCAAATGTCTTTGTGAAGTGCATAGGGAGGTAACTAATAAATTCAACATGTGATTTTGGAATTTGGAATTTCTTTCTTTTTTTTTTTTTTGGTTTTGTTCGGAATTCCATCCTGAACAAGTCTTCAATTGGAATTTTTCGTCTATCTGTTACGGTTTTAAGATAGGACTTGAATGTGTCCTAATTTGCATGTTGGGATGATGAAAAGCGCACCATGGGATAGGTCAACCACAACTTCCTATTCATTGGATTCATCAAAATTGACATACAGTGAAAACCGTCTAAGGGGACAGCTCTTTCTCGACACCATTGCAAACGAAGGCGTCTGTGATCTGGGGTCAATGGCAGTCTTCTTAATGGACGATATGAGTACAGGCCGCCGGCGACCAATCGACGAATAATGGTCCTGGACGATATGAGAGCATCTCGGGTGTCCTGAACATAATGCAAGAGATCGACGGAAGTGGCTGAAGGTTTGCCAAAGCTTGCCTGCAGATGCTTCTATCCACACGTGCTGATGTCGCTGGGGCCGCACCAGAACCTCTCAAAGGTGCCTTATTCCTTTGTTCCATCCATCTTCGCCATAGCCGATGCATCGCGGACACATGTAGGTTGCAGTCTGCTGCGATTCGACGAAAGGACCAACCTGTTTTTCTGAGTCCGATCACCATACCATTCGTGAAATCGTTTGTCTGCTGGAATTGCCTTGGCTGACTACGTCCTGGCATTCTCTGCAGCTAAACGTTTCCTCAGCAATCAGAAAAGAAATTGGAAGACAATTTCTGTACAAGACAGTAGCAGAAGTATTGCCAATTATGCAAATTCCTTCCCTTATATCGCATTCACTTGCGCGGGAAAGCAGTGCAATTCGCATCATTTATATATCTGTGAGCTGGGTCAGCCCTGCAATTTGCAAATTTCTCTGCCCATTCGTTCATGGTGTTGCATTTTCAACGTCACGTAGTGTATTTACAAAACCCTCCATCTTGACCTACAAACTTTTGTACCCGCATTATGTCAGCTAGACGCAGAAGATTTTAGTCATCTTCGACAGGTATGGATTTTCCAGGAGTCCAACCCGGATGAAACAAGGGACATTCTGCTGCACCACGAATTTCCCTCCCTTCAATGTTTTCAAAAGTAGAAGATAGTTGAGTCCAATCATGCCTCTGGATATTTGATTTGCGGCATGACTGAAACCATTCCAGTCCATATTCCCGCAGTCCATCTGTGTGGGGATGATCCGGCTCGAAAGATAAATTTAAGTCGGGATAATCCCTTGAAGTGTACATACTGTGCCCGCGCCACGAGAAGGCGGCTGCGTTTCCAAAATCTCTCACATAGCGCGCTAGCTGCCTTGGCCAATCCATTTTGCTAAAGGGTAGGAGTAGTATACTGCAAATACGTGAAAATTTCTAGGGATGGTTTTGCCTTAATTTTGAAATAACTATTGAAAATATGAAACTCTGCACTAAAAAGTTAATTTAAAATAACGAACAAAAATTGAGGTTCTGTAGGGAAGCATTTGTTTCATTCTCCAGCATAACTACTTCTACCCTATAGAAAAATGGATTGGCCAAAGCACCTAGCGCGCCATGTGAGAGATTTTGGAAACGCAACCGCCTTCTCGTGGCGCGGGCACAGTAAAGGACCAAGTATGTACCGGAATCTAAAGGACCAGTTTATATCTCGAAACAAGTGGTGGCTTCCATGCAAAACCTCCACGATGGCCAAGTGAAGTGGAAATAAATTGTCCAGTGCATTTAAAGATTAAACTAAGCATGCCCAGAAATAACGGAAATGATTATGTTTCCAATGAACTCCGGCAGGTGTCTCTACGTGTTAGGTTTTCTCACAAACAATGATAGGTTCATGAAATCGTCAACAGAAGTCGCTGTCCTCAATTGACTTTCTCTCCTTAAGTACTTCCGGTTAGGGGGGGAAAAATTGCGACGATAGGAGGTAGTATTTGGCTTTGAACTTCCAACTTATAACTGCATTAAACAAACGTTGGAAACCTTTCCAGCTAATAACTGTTCATCTCTCCAGTGAAGGATTTCATTTTTCGCACAATAAATAGAAAAGTAGCTTATGCGATCGGTTTGAGGACACAATTCCAACAATGCATTGCGTTCGAATGGGGAGAATTGCTAGAAGAGACGAATCAACCTTTTACTGGGGAAAACGCGTGCCGAGCACTTCGTTACGGCTCCGCGCGTGCTCTAAAGCCTGTTTCACATAGAGCTTTGCGGAGCGGAAAACACGCGGATGCGCAATCCGCGGGCAAAAGCGGACCTTTTCCGCTAAACTGAGGCGTTTCACATTCATGCGCAAACTTTGCAGAAATGCGCGAGAGTTGCGGAGCGGATTTTTCATTTCAAGGAGGTCTGGAAATCTTGCGGAATCCGCTTTGCCTCAGCCAATCAGGAAGCAGGTGAAGCGCAAAGCATGCAGGGAGAACCTAAGCGGGAGAGATAAAAATTACACAACTCTACTACACAGCGATGGCCAGCAAATGTGCATTTAATGAGAAACTTATTTCTTTAGTTTCTCAACGAATTTCAATTTGGAATACCAAATAAAGGAATGCTACGGAAATAATACCACAGAAATGCTCAGTTAAAATAAAACAAAACCAGTTAAAAGTCGGTTTCTATTTTCTCAGTCAACATCGATGACCGATCAGCCCCTTCACGTTTTAAGCCTATTTCACATAAAGCTTGTTTCAGCCCCCGTCAAGCTCTGAATTTATTATTGTTTTTAATCATTAAATAAGTGTAACTAATAAATAAGTAAGTGATTTATCGGTACCCATTTATCATATTATAGAATTTATATTTTCGGAAAGTTATGCAAGAAAACACATCACGAAAATCTCGTGACGGTGAAGTGCGGCCAGGACGACATTAATGACCGAGAGCCCGCCCGTAGCTGATATTTACCGTCACGGGCTTTGGTGATTTTTTTTTTTCCCGCATAAATTTCGTAAAATACGAGGGGCGATTGATAAATAAGGTCTCCATGGCTGTAACTTTTTTATTTGTTAACCGATTTTCAAAATTCTTTTTGTATCTTATACTCACATTTGTCCTCTATGTAATGCACTATTCACTTTTCGACATAGTCCCCATTCCTTTCCAAGCATTGCGCCAACGCGTGACTAGTTAGGTGGACCCGTCGGCAAGGAATTCCGGAGTTGTTTGTCGACACCAGGATTGAATGGCAGCGTTTACCTCGCCGTCAGAACCAACTTATGTCCCTTAAGGGGCTCTTTCTTCTTTGGGAAGTGGTGAAAGTCGCAATGTGTAAAGTCTTTCATTTTTGAACTGCAATTTTTCATCTTTGAACTGTAGGCGCTGCAACGCCTCTGGAGTGTGGTGACTCGTGTGCGGGAGGACGTTATCGTACTCCAGAAGAGGGTCCAAAGCTGCCATTCAATCCTGGTGTCGACAACAACCCCGAAATTCCTCTTCAACGGGTTCACCCGAGTGGTCACGCGTTGGCGCAATGCGTGGAAAGGGATGGGGACTATGTCCAAAAGTGAATAGTGCATTACATAGAGGACACATGTGAGTATAAGATACAAAAAGAATTTTGAAAATCGGTTAACAGATAAAAAAGTTACAGCCATGGAGGCATTACTTTTCAAAACGCCCTCGTACATCGGATCCAATAGACCAATGAGCTCAGCACTTGGGAAGTAAGTTGTAATCAAAGTCTCAAGGACTTCTCTACTGTTAATAGTGAATTCACCATTAGCCTTCTTGAGAGTGCTAACCATAATAGGTTTATCGCATTTCAAAAATTTATAAAGTCTGGCTAGTTTCTCAGTCTTTTGAACTGATTCACAGAACTTCCTCCATGAAGTGCGTTTACCTGATCTAACAGCTTTATTATGATCAGCGAAGGCATTTTTAAAAAAATGCCACTTGTTAGTCTTTTTCGCCTTCTTAAAAAGCTTATTCTTTGTCTCCGTAGAAAGAGATCATGGTTCCACCAAACACAGTGGGATCTACTTCTCATCCTCAACAGGGGACAATTGTTATGATACGATTGTACCAAGGCCTGGGGTGCGTTCCTCTACATGCGATAGCGAGAGCAACGCAGTGACGTCAGCCTCGCGAGGTTCGATTGACCTGCGACCATGCATCGACCATCGCGAGGGAGAAAATCTACAGGAACGGTAAAAATAACCTTCGATAGTCCATCGTACAAGAATATCGTTGTTTGCATCGTTATATCGGTTAGTCATTCCATGAAATAGACTGATTGCTGATTGCGCGCTTGCGCAGATAACAAAATGTAGTCACTTGTGGAAGGAAAGCGTGTGCTTTTTCGAATGTAACATTGCCGATGGCAATTTGTTTTAATACTGTGTAGTATTTTTTAATTAAAATATCGACGAAAAATAGAAATTCAATTGCTGAATTATCATGAAAGGTTTTTGTAAATAGATAAAAATTATTTCAAATAAAAACTGAAATTAAAATTTCAGCAATTATTTATTTTTTCCTATTTTTTTTTTTTAATTTTTATTTACCTTATTTCTAGAAGCATTAGATGAGTTAATTATAAATCGAATAACTTAAATGGAAGAGTAATAAACGTTTTTTTTTTAAACTGCAGAAAAATAATACTACAAGCTTCTCATCAAACGATATTTTATTCAGGAGGGCCTTTAAATAATTCCGTCGATAATATTTCGACCACCTGCTAAAGTTGAAAATAGAGTTAAATAAGTTTTACAAACAAGTTTGCAATAATGCAATTTTGTAATATGCTATATATTTATTGGTCTTTAATTAGGAATACTTTTTCATTCGCTTTGGTTTAGTGACTTTAATGTTGTGAAATTATTGAATTTGAGTTTAATACTGAATTTTATGTTTAAAAAAAAAAAAAATTGCATGACGTTCATTGGTGCCTTATCAGTTCCGGATTTCAATCATTTTTTGCCTAAATTATCAAAAGTGTTTTTTCTAAATAAATTTTTTTAAATCTCTGTGTAACTTTAAAAATATCTGAAGAAAATGATCAACGATAAAGAATTTTATTATTTATTAAAAGAAAAAAAAGGGAATTTAAAAATAATTCAAACTTTAATTTGAACATTTATATTTCAAAAATTATAAGAAATTTAAAATGGAAAAATATTCTTATGGGTTTATTTTATGCTATTTCTCATTTTTTTTTACTGATGAAATGATTACATTTCTATCTATCGCTCGGCCACGGATTTACTTCGTCTCATGGCGGATTCGAGCGTCCTTTCCCACACCATAGTAAGCGTTCATCGATAAGTAGGCTTATCTGTGCTTGAAACAAAATAATCTGCTGACCCACTTTCTTTTTAATTCTATAAGCAACAAACTGTTTCATTTCTTGTTATTCAAATAAGACAAAAATCGCTAAAAGTTTGTACTCCGGTATTGTGTATCGCGAGCCAATCTATTGATGCATCGCACACTCGCACTCTGCGTCGTTGCGAAGGTCGGCCTCGCGAGAGCACCCCCTCCTGTCGCGAGACCGTCGTTCGATGTAGAGGAACGGGGTTTTGAGACAAGACACCACGATGATGACGTTTCACGTGAAACTCCACCTCTTTTTCCATCGATGTCTCGCCATCGCATGTGGAGGAACGCACCCCTGCTGTAACCGATTTACACAAAGCTCCAGGTCAACAGTATCATTAATTCTAGTTGGAAGACTGGAAATCGTGGAACGAACGTCCTCGCGGAATTGGACCCAATTAGCCCGCTTAGGATCCCTGAACGTTCTATCTCAGTCTGCACTAGTAAAGAAAAGTGGATATGCTAATGGTCAGCCAAAGATGGTTTCTCATCTACATGCCACTTTCTAATCCATTTCCTCAAATTAGAAGAATCAAAAGTAACATCGATAACCTCCCTTCTTACTGCAGTAATGAAGATTGGCTTATTGCCTTGTGTCAGCGAATTTAGGGATGATAGAAACAGGTGCTAGCAGTAACTATCATACGCCCACCCCCGCTGCGAGATGTGGGAGCACCGATCGCCCATTGTGAAGAGATTGGAATATAAGCCAATGAGGGAGAGGAACGAGCGACGCGGGAGATACGAGGCTTGGTGTCGAAAGAGGAAGAGGAGAGAAAAAAGAAAGGGGGGGTGGGTGTCGAACGTGGAAGGAATCAAGATGGTGACGGGAGAAATTCTGAAGGAAAAAGAAATATTGAAGAGCGCCAATTGAAGGCCAGGCCGAAAAGAAGGAGAAAGCCAGCGCGGCTTCGAAGAAACGAAAGGAGAGACGGAGTCAACCGACGCGACGACGGCCACGCGTGAGCGAGACGAGCGAGCTGCCACGACCACACGAGCTGCTGCGTCGCATGGAAAGGTGTTTCGAGACGAAGGTGTCCGACATTAAGAAGCCTACCAAGACGCCGAGGACGTTGGGAATCCCACAGCGTACGGTATCCACGACGAGGCATCCTCCAAATCCGAACCCGAGACGTTGGAGAAGAGGCAGGGACCGACAGCAGGAAGGTCCGCCGCGAGCTAACCTCATCGGCTCTCACCAAGATCGACGACGGTACGGAAGCCGTACATTTTATGCCACGAATGCGACACACATCCCCATAGAGGAGGAACCCATATTTAGCGACGATGGACGAACAGGAGAGCAGTCCTTACCGGATAATATAGCAGGTAAGGGGGGGGGGGGGGCCTATCGTTATCACGTGATACGCGGCCGCTTCGTTCCTGGCTATCCAGGAAATCCTTACAATGTAAGAGACTCTTTAACATAGTCAGCTTATAGATTTTAAGTAGTCCATAAATATTTTAAGTGAGCCATTATCTCGCTCCTAGAATTAATGCTGACTTTCGTTTTGCCGTTCTGTCTCACTATAGTGCCCATTGCTCTCGCAACTATCCTGCCCTCAGACGAATTACCCTATCACGAGCAGTCAATTCAAATTATACCTCAGGACGTTTCACGTCGTAAAGTAATCGAAGACATTTAATTAAGTATTTGGACTAATTATCCCCGATTACCCCGTAATATATGTTATAAATTTATCTGTACAATTTGAACTTAAACGGAATCATTAAAGTTTAATGATCTGCACTATCGTTTGCTGTTTAATCCCCCTTTTCTCACACCTTAGCATGGATCTGAGACAGTCCAATGTACAGTCATCAAAGGGAAATAATCCACACTTGAATTTTACTCTAAGTTTTACCGTTTCAATATTAATTTATTTTTAATAATTTAATATTACATTTAGAGTTAACATTATTAAGATTATTAAATTTAAATAATTATAATTAAAAAAGCCATTAAAACAACATATTAGTGTGAAATGTAATATTAAGTATTGCCATTTGCTGTTTCTCAGAATCCTCGCATCCAGTTCAGGGATGTATAACACAATGGTTACTCCTTGATTCTCAAGTTTGAGATTAAGGATGCCCCACTGTGTAGATAATATGTCCTTATTCTGGATATCAATCTTTTTCAGATGATAATTCTAGTAAATCAAAATTATACAAAAAAGTATAACTGGGGCAATTGTCCGAGAAAGTAAAACAAGGGCAAATGTCCGCTAATTGAAATCAAGAATAAAGAGGTGTGTGGATAATCGTAATTACGGGCGTAAGTATAAAGAAGGGCTCTTTTACCACAACAGCATGATTGCAAACTTAAAGTTCCTTATCGAAAATGTCGAAAACTCAAAATTAAATTGCGTCGTTACGTCAAAATTTAAATTGCGTCGTTACGTCAAAATTTTAAAACTCAAAATTTAAAACTGGTGCGGAGCAGTTCATTAAATTCAAAGGGACGATTACAATTAAATCGGCGGCAATTGTTGAGATTAAATGACGTTTTCGGCAGGTTTTCAGCATACTTCGCGTGATGTTTAGGCCCTTAACATTTGAGTTTTGAACATTTTGCATAAGGAACTTTAAGTTTGCAATCATGCAAAGGATCACGCTAGGTACTTTATGACCATCGAACCTTATACACCCTGTATATACAAAGAAGGGCGTTTGTTTGTGGGTTTGTTTGTATTTTCATAAAAAATCTACAGTTTTATTGCGATCTTGATGAAATTTTGCATACTTGACCTTCAATGCATGAGGAAGGTCACTGTCTACCTCAGATTTCGAAAAAATAATAATTATGGATAATAACTCAATATTCATAATGATGGCAGGGCATATTAATAAGAAATATCTCATGACCAACAATGCAAGAAAAATTTGTGCAACAATAGGTATCAACAATGATATCAACAGGCAATGCACCAACACTATGCAGAGATCAACAATATATATCTCATGATTAACAATGCAAGGCAAAGTTTGTGCAAAATAACTAAGGTTCAATTTGTATCAATGAATAAAATTCCTGTTATTCAGGCTTTTCTTAGAATTCAGAGTTCTTAGTACTTAACAATTTCTTGAAAATCTTTAAAAATGATCACTAACTGGAGATAATGGAGAGTTAACAGACTATTGAGAAAGAGTGGAAAGACGACAGAGGAAGGAGTCCTTTAGATCCATGCTATATTGAGCAAATGGTAAGCATGTCAATATTAGAATCGGCGACCGCTGGAGTACACAAAATAGTCAAGTGATGAATGGCCAAGATTGCTTCAAGACATCGAGAGCTGTGTGGGAATTGCAGCAACATCAAGGGGAACATCTAAAATAAGATTATGTGACTAAGAAATTATTTAGAACTAGCAGTGGCATACATGGAGAGGTCCATCCATTGTGAGCATTTCTTCGAATTTTCATTATGAATTTTTACTGTATTAATTTTAAGCGTTTGCATGTGTTTATTTTTAAGATATTTCAAAATTTTATCAAAAAAACAAAGAGTCCGAGCCATGCCGGGGTTATCACCTAAATTACTGGGTAGCATAGCAGATCCAAACATTTCATAAAAATACATTTTGACCAAAATGTATCAATGTGTATATTTTGAAAACTGAGATGTTGAAAATGCGATGATTGAACGTTCGTTTCCAAAAATTATTAATAATGAGCATAAAATAATGATGCAGTGACAGGACATAAATAAGGCTTTCTCTTTAGGTGGTGTTGGATCAGGTTACTGAGGTTTTGTTTGGTCTTCCATGCTTGTCAATAAAGGGATAAAAACAAACTTTCATGTCCTCAGCGAGGATCGAACCCGCGACTCGCTGGTTGTGAAAGATACAAGACCTGCGCCTAAACGCTCTCGGCCACTGAACTATTAATTGTTTTAGTACCTTCTTTAAATTTAAGCAAAAATGTGTCATTTACTAACATTTGGTCATATTTAAAATTTACAGTTTACAGGATTATTTCAAACTATAATATATTTTGACAAAATATCAAATGGAACACATTTACAAGAAAATATGTCCTTTTACGCTTATTCACAGCATTTAATTGTCATTTATTTTCATTTTAGTTCTTTTGCAGTTTAATAAACTTTTTTTTATTGCGCATCATCTATACTATTATATAAAAGAAAGAACAAAAAAGGTATACACTCATTCATTCATTCATTCATCACTAAATCTCCAGAACTATAAAGCCTACAAACTTGAAATTTGTCGAGTATATTTCTCTTAGCTTCTAGGCTCGCTAAGAAAGAATTTTATTTTTTCTTTCTTCCTTTCCATTGTAGTTTATTTTTAAAAGTCAATTTACCTGGAGCTGAATGGGATTTTTGCCATCCTTAAAAAATTGTGACGTTTGTTTTGTTAATGAAGATTTTTGCGATTGTTCCGTGAAGCAGCATCAACAATGACTGCAAGTCTTTCGCACGTGAATACAGTGTATCTTTTATTATTTAATCTGAATCGGATTTGTGACGTCGTTATTTGCTTTGTTTAATGAAGACTTTTGCGATATCATCTATAATTTTCTCCGTAATAGCAAAATCGAAAGCTTACACCCCAGTATTTTTACATGTATTGAATGAAGACGATCCCGATAATAGAAGACCACAATTGTCACCTAGACATAGGAGATTACTGATAACAGTTTGCTAGGAAATGGGTAGGAGCAACTGTTTGCCGTATTCAAAAATATCTCAACGCTGGTGATAATCACTTTGAACAGCTGTCGTAATTGTAGAAGTCAAGAGGACTTATATTCATCGCTTGATGCCCAATCACTTTGTACAAACTTGGAGGGGGGGGGGGTGATAGAGGGATCAAATCTAAGCAACATTTACCTACAATATTGGAATAAAAGGGAAACACAAATCCACAAAGATTATTTTTTGACTCACAAGGGGACATTACGACCTCGGAATTTTAGTTTAATACGAGACTTCGTATAGTTGTAGTGTACCTTTAGGATGTTAATTTAATTTTCACAATACCCTCTAACAGTGACGACGCAGCCAAGCGCGGCTCGTAGCGAGAGATCTCTACGCGGAGCGCGCTTGCAGTGCTGAGGTCCTCTGGGCGACGGGGCGGCGGGGCACTCGTATCAAATTCGATGTCTTCTCCTGAGGGCTGGGGGCTGATCACGGCAAGAGACGTCTCGACGTGGTCGGGGCGATTGGAAGTGGGCACTTATCGTTTCTCGAGAGCTGGGGCGGCGGAGGTCGCTCTCTCGATCGGTTTGTCGTCTGGCGAGTCGCTGCGACCCTTGTCGAGTAAGCCGAGGCGGTTCGATGGGGCTAGAAGCGATGTGGGTGGCGTAGCTTCGGACGGGGCTTTATCATCCCTCTTAGGCTGCCAAACTTCTGTCGCTGGCTCGTCACTCGTTTTTTCCACGGGATTCGTCTTTGAGGTCGGGCGTCCGCTGGCACCTCGTCTCCTTGTCCTCTCAAATTCGTTCCGTCGTCTTCTGTAATTTCCTCCGATTCACTGGAGCGAGATTGTACAGAACGAGATTCACTGGAGCGAGATTCACTGGGCACTTGCCTGGTAGTGAGAACGAGAGTATCGTTCAACGGGCGACTTCGCTGTCGTCCTTTCCTTGGAACGGGGCAGCTCGTATTGTAGCTTGACGTAGGAAAGTTCTGAAGCTCGATTCGTCGGGCCGAAGAAACTTTGGCGCCGGCCGTCGTCTATTATCGCTGAAGACGATTGGCGTGGGTATACCTTTCTTCCGAATCGGCTTCTCGTGTTCGAACTCCAGGTTTGGTCCTCATTCCTTCGTCCTCCGTCGGCTCCGAATACTTTCTCTCTAAATTTTCCTTCTTCTGTCCACCTTTTATTTTGCCTTTTATTTTGTTCTTGGATACGACTCCTATGAGCAGCTCGCTTCATCCTTCTCGAAGCTTCTGTTCCTACCATTCTTCTTTACGGGTGGCGAGTATCGGAATTTCTCCTCTTAGCTGTTTTTTTCGCCTTCTTCTTCCTCTCCCTTTCCTTTGGAGGCGAGTCGGATCGTCGGCTTTTTTTTTCTTCTTTCTCCGCTCTCGGTCAACGATCTGATGCTGGGTGCCCACTTAACGCGACGATAGCGCGATTCTATCGCTTTGTGAAGCACGCATGCGCAGAGTGACGTCACGAGGGCGATTCTGTGGCGCATGCCAGAGCTTTTCGATCGCGCGACTCCATAGCACCCAATCAGAAAACAGTTTCGAATCACGTGTCACATGCAATCATGGCAGCACCTACTTCGAAATGGTCGGATATCGCTACGGAAAATTTGATTGAAGATATCAAGTAATATGCAATTCTGTATGCACGAAATATCCAATTCTGATTTTGGAAGCACGAAATCTTGAAGTGGGAAACGAAATGATCGCGTAGATAGCGCATGCGCATTCAGTCACGCGGCCGTCGCGCCAAGTGGGCACCGAAAAGCGAATTGATCACCTGGCGTTTGTTGCGCATGCGCATATGACTCAAAGCGATAGAATCGCGCTATCGTCGCGGTAAGTGGGCACCCAGCATGACACAAACAAACCCAGAAACATTCTTCTTTATTTATTTAGATCATACAGGCCTTTTAAAACATACGTGATGTGGGAAAAGAAAAAAGATTAAACATGTAATTCACACATCATACTTCCGAAAAAAGATTAACATTTTCGAAATAAAGAGAAAATGCGTGAAATTAATAAGGGATTCATGGTGAGTTGTAGAACAAGTGCCTACAGTGCAAAGAAAACCATAATATGCAATTTATAAAAATCAGAAATCATTGAATCCTGTATATTCAATAGGTAGTGCATACTTTGTCACGTAATATAACATATAATTCACACATCATACTTCCACTACTCAACTGCACGCACGAGTGCACTTCACCTGAAAGCAACGCTATCGCTTCCAAGGTGTGCTTGCGAGCAAAACAAATGTGTCGTACAACTACGTGTACATCCCTTGTGAGTTTCAAAATTCATTTGTGGCCGTTATCATCACTAAAACTGTTCGTAGGGAATTGAAAAAGATGGGATTAGACAAACATCACCAAGGCCGACGTCGTTTGGCGTTGTGTAATGCTCACCGCATTTGGACTCTGGATCAATGGAAACGTTTTCGCTGGAGTGACGCATCACGGCACAGCATTTGGAAATCCGAATAAAGAGTGTGAGTTTGGCGATTGCCAGGGGAATGCTTTCAGTCCGACTGTATTGTTCCAACTGTCAAATTCGGTGGTGGCGATGTCATGTTGTCGAGGGGTGCTTTTCGTGAAATGAACTAGGAAGGGAACGCTCAACAGTGAGGGGTGTAGAGACATCCTAGACAATTCGGCAATGGCCCTTTACTGTTTCAACACGATAATTGTCACGATAATATTTTATTAAGTTACAGAAGTCCGTAGAAGTAATTATTATTAAAGTTTAATAGTCAAAATTAATTATTTAAGATACGGCTTGAAATTGAAATCTGAATTGTAATAAAATCTTGTAAACATTCCAAGGAGGAGCTTTAGCAGTGAAGCAGATATATATTTATACGTTTATTAAAAAAAATAATTCTCCCCCGCCCCCCCCCTCCCCCGCAGGGGAAGGCAAGTCATCTATTTTTACCTCTTTATCTGCACTTTTTACCTCTACCCAAGTTTTTTTAATCCATAAACTGATTTTCTCGAACGTAATATGTAAAAAATGCAATAAACCTCGTATCTTCTTTCCTTTCTCATCATTTCCGAACGTATGATATATCACATACCATATGTTGCCATAGTTCTAAGAACCAAGTGACTGCCACCCCCGCAAATCCGATCCCACTGGAACAATTGGGCCTAAACTTCATAGTAATGTAGATCTTGCCTAGAGGAATCTGGATACTGGATTTTACGCCTTTACGTACCTAAATACCACATAGGTATGTTGCCCTCTCTGAATCCCAACCCCGTAATTCCGACCCCCGTATACCAATCAAAACCAAACTAAATAGTGCAGATGGACATGCCCATAGGAAGTTAAATTCTTAATTTCAACCTTCTACCTCAAAAAAGTATAGAAATTATGAAGGGGACGGACTGACATTATAAAACCAATAAGTAGCTCCATTCTTATTCTACTTACGTGGGTCAGTCAAATGAAAACCGGAAATATTTTTTACAGCTCCTTTATTACAGAGTTGGTACAGTATTTTTCATTGTTGTCCCCATCTTTTCGATGCATTTCCGCCACCGAGTTGGGAAGGCAGGATACCTTGGGAAAAAAATCTTCATATAATGGAGATCTTGCTTATAGGAATATGCATACCGAATTTCACTCCTTTATATGCATAAATATACCTAGACCTTTTGGTCCCCTCTAATTTTCACCCCCAAAACTCCGACCTTAATGGGCTAATCAAAACCAAACTAAATAGTGAAGGTGCACATGCCCATAGTAAGCTACATTCCGAATTTCAACTTCTACCTCGAAAAATGTAAAATGATGACGGGTGATTCAAATCGTGTGTAAAATAAAACCAATAAGTAGTTCCATTTTTCCGCTACTTAATAATAAGCTTATAGATTATGAGTACTTGAGCAATCGTGCGTCGACAAACCGATTTCACGTGCGCGCGCCGATGTCAATAATGCTTAAAAGATGAACAGAAAGTAACAATATATTCCTTCTTGACAAATCGATTGTTATATGACATGCCAGTATCTTTGAATTCTTTACACTCACTGTTTTAGCACGTGAATTCGACTTGAAGGAGTCCACGAAAAATTCTGAAAAGTTGATACGGCCGAGCTAAGACTCTGATGGTCATATTTCTGAAAACAGAATTTGAAAAAGTTCATCGTTTTCAAGTTATCGTGCAAACGGCGGGCGGGCGGACGGACGGACGGCCGGATAAACGTACAGATCAAGGGCGCATTTTTATAAGTAGCTTTTATGCTAAAGCTCCTAATAAATAGATCAAATAGTAAGTTTTTTTTACAAGTCACAAATCCACAATATTCTCTTGTCGTGGCTAAATGTCGATCCAGGACCCTTTGCTGCTAAAGTCGTGGCGAGGACAGGTGAGCATCCTTTCCTTATTGCTCCCACACAAAAGACGATGAAATTACGAAGAAATGGAGTTTACGGATTACTCTGAGACAGTCTGCCTTATGCAACGGGAAAACCTCAAAATGTAATGGAGACGAAAATTAATCCTTATTCCTTATGACGTCTTAATTCCGATAATTAAAGATTAGCGCCCGAAAAATTAAGCAGATTAATTATACTTTCTCAATATGCAATTTAATCATTTAATATAATTATGATATCCAGTAAATGATTTTGAAAGATAATAAACAAAGCACTCGACAGTCCAATAACGAATCCCATTCCGTTCATCCAATAGGCCTGAAGCGACCAAGGTGTATAACAAAAAATCCTACACCGCTGCAGTAGATTTCCTTTACGTCGTTGACCCTTTGGTCGCTCTCTTCGACGAAATTTAAGTTGAATCTTGTAATGAAGTTACCGGTGCCGGTAGAATCCCTCTTGCAATTGCATGTTCCAATACGTTAAGCTCGCGGGTACGGGGAAGGTAAGCCGTATTATCATTCCCAATACGAGCTAATCAAAAGAGTCACAAAACAAACTATTGCACAATACTTCATAGGTATTGTCACAATTTTCGCTTACTGATAAATTGTCTACTAAATTGGTACACTAGCAGTTTAACTCTTTAGAGTGTTTCACCTTTTTATATTCCAGCCGACTGTCTCCATATTCTCTAAGTAAGCAGGCACCGGGGAGCGATGAGATGAATCTCTCGAATTTTCAATAACGCCCGCTTTCGCTGAAGTATCGTCATCGCTTTCTATGTCAAAAATTTTAGCCTCGCTTTTACATCAGAGAAATAACGCTCAGAATTATAGATCCTCGATGGAAAGCGATTTTCTGGCCGATCACATGATAATAATACTCCTGCTCACAAAGCAAGGGTCTTGCAAGGATGGTTTCATGAAATGGACGTTGAAGAAATGGATTTGTCTGTCCATAGCCCGGTTTAAATCTAATAGAAGCACTTTGGTGTAAATTGGAACGACGATTACAGAACAGACCGATTCACCCAACATCCGCCACCGACCTCGCCAAGTTACCGTTTGCAAAATGGAAAAAATTTCCACCAGCTACGTATCAAAACCTAGTGGACAGCCTTCGCAGAAGAGTGAAGACTGTTATTGCTGCGAAAAGCGGACTTACCGGATACTACTTGATGAAATGAAATATTGTTTTCTCTCCTAAGACATGTGTCCGGAGAATGCAATTAGCTCAAGATCAAAATTGCTTGTGGGGGAAAATGCTAAGGAATGCTGTCGTGGCCTTCAGTGAGCCTCTGTCGTACAATGAGTTGATAACTTTTGTTTTGGACAGAAACAATTTTGAGCA
>JAHWFO010034761.1:0-10264 GCA_023313115.1 Rhysida immarginata | reverse complement strand
ATTATATCATGCAAAAATTTCCATTAAACAATGAGTTTCTATTACATCACTGATATCAAATTTTTCATTGAAAAATATCCAGTTATGTTGACTATAAAAGAAAAAGAAACTATTGATGAAGCAATTGACAAACTGCAATCTGAATTTTGTTCTATTTAGATTGACAATTTACCTGATAGTATTATGAAAGAAGAAAGAATTGATACAAAATGGTCACTCGTAGGCGAAATAAAGTCTTCAGATGGTACTTTGAAGTACAACAGGTTAGCGAGCACAATGCTGTCTATTCTTACTATACCACACAGTAATGCAGAATGTGAACGCATTTTCTCTGTAGTCAAGAAAACAAGAACGCAATTTTGTAATTCCTTATCAGATCATAATTTGGAAAACTTGTTGATAATGAAAAGTTGGCAGAAAGGAAAGTGTTATGAATAAACTTTGGCAAAACTTTTTTAAAATTAGCTAAATCTGCTACATACGATTCCCTTAGAAGCTGCAACATTTCATCCGTTTAATTTTATAAACAAAATGCCTGATGAATAAGGTTCTTAATATGATTCCTTTAAAATGACATATTGTATATATATTCAATTCAAAAATATATTGTCTAAAAATATTCACAGACAAAATTTATGCTTAATTCGCCTTCTGAAGTTGCTGGTATGTCATTAATAAATATGAATTAAAATTAGATTTTCTGTTAATAATCTGTATCTATTTAGTAATTTTACCAATAAAAATGGGCTGATGTCTTATTCATTAATATAGGCTCTTCATTTACATTGTAAAGGTATGTAACTTTAAAGAGTAAATTTGAAAATCCAATCCTAAGCATGCTTCGCAAATAGTGAACTCATTTCCGTTTTTATTTGCAAAACAGGGGTTCAGTTTCGGTTTACGAAAATGAACCCACTTCCAGTTGATGGAAACAGGTTCCGGTTCCGGTTTAAAAAATTATACTATTTTCTGATTTCCAATGTTGGCAGGTATGCAATTGTATTGTGATTTAATTGTATTAATTTACTAATCCTAATATTTACTAAAACTGAAGCAGAACACTTAAAAGTTGTAACGTTTTAATTTAAGAACGTTACTCTTGAATTAACTGTGACATTTTAACAAAGAACTAATTTCAAACCTGGCTTTTAACTGAACCAGAAGTAAAATCTATATATTCTAAAAGTTAATCCTTATCCTTTTGAAACATTGGCTTTAAATTTAACATTTAAAAGCACCAAAAATAAGCCAGAAAATTTAATTACATTTTTTTAATCAAAGTGCTAGAATCAAAAGATTAACTAAACTAGACAAAACACTACTCTCACAACATGAGTGAGATTAAATTTAAAGAGAAGATGGTAATAAATAAAGTATAGTGGATTTGAAATCTAAACATCATTTAGATTTAACATTGTGTTATGTTTATAAGATATAAGAAAAATTAAACAAAGTTATGATAAAGCTAGGCTAAATAAGGTTGTATGCAGTTGAGGTAAGAAAAGAAAGGCAGAAGATTTCAATATGAATCTTTAATGACATAAAGAAAAGAAATTAATTGAAAAGAAAAATGTATTGTTACGTGCTAGAAAAGATACTATTGATTTACCCACAAGTACAGCCAGAATAGAAAGAGAAAACACCAAAAGAAAAATAAAAGAACCACCTTCCCTTAATCTATAAAGTGAACAGAAGCAGAAAAGGGGAATAAGAACCCGGTACCATAAACAAAAAAACCCGACAACACTTACTTAAAGCATCAGTAAACGATCCACTAAGTAAGGTACAATAAGGGGGGGAAATTAACAAGCCAACCAAAACGTTAAGACAAAACCCTTTAATACCTGTCAGACCAAACCCCGAATTAAGACCCGTAAGAATAGTTGAAAGAAAAAAATTTAAAAAAAAAATAAAAAAAAATCCAAATAAATATTTTCCTTTATTACATCAAAAGCTTAAGAAAAATTGATTCATAAAGGATGACTATGCGAGTATTACAGGTTCAAAAAAATTGAAATCTTGCAAAAATAGGAATTAGCAAGATGCAAGGAGTTAGACGGCCAGTTGAAATGAAGAAGTCCAGCGGCTTGAAGCAGAACAGTGAAGAAATCGAACTCAGGCGGGAGTCTAGCTGAAGAGCAATTAGAAGACATCAAGCGGCAGACAGCGTAGAACGAAGAAAGCGTGGCTTAAGAAGAAATAAAGGGAATCTACCAATCATCATGAGTCAATCACGACTAAAGGGAAGGCCACGAAAACTGTAAATACAAGACTTAGAGCATAGTCAGAAAAAAAATAAATTGGAAATAAAAAAAAGTTTAAAAGAGAGAAAAAAAAAAATAAAAAAAATAAATAATATTTTAAATAAAAAAATTAATAAATAATACTCCCATAAAGATACACAGGAAATAAAAATTAAAGAAATTGACAAAAAAAAAAAAACTGAACAGGAACCTCCTCTAGACAATACCTAAAGACAAAACACTAAAAAATATAACCTAATAAAACATTAAATTTATGACAGATAAAGAACTACAACATATAATAACAGAGCGAAGGAGACGAACAAAGAAAAGGCGTACGAAGAACGAAAGGTCACATAGGAGAGGGAAAAACTGAGACATCCACACGAGCAAGGTCCTGTAAAACAAAAAAAAAAAATTAATAATGTAAAATTCAAATACAAGCAAAGCGTTGACACAGTTCTTAAAGGAAATCTCTCACACAGCAGGGCGCGACACACGGCCATAATATAGGGACGAAATTTAACTGTTAGCATCAGCCGGAGAACCAGAGTGGAAAACCGCATCCCGCACTAAACAGTTCGACAAATAAGTGTCCCTCGCCGATAATACCTTCATTACTAGTTCCATGACGTAAACGGTTCCATTAGCACCACACCCAACGAGGGAATCATCCGGCTCCATTGGGGAAAAACCGCAACACCCAGGAAACGAACATCCAATGAAACTAACTCTCAAGAAGGGAATAATGACGGCAGCCGGGAACGATGAACAAGGCCCAAACCATCGCGGCCCGATGAAGGAAAGGAAAAAGGTAAGAGAATCTTCGCTTCAAACCATGACGAAGGTCGAATATTTGCTACTGCTCAGGAGCAAAAGCCAACGGGAAGACAATCTACAGACTCTTCCGTCCAATCCAAGGCTAGACTGTCTCTCTCTAATCCCAATCCTAAAATTCTACCAAAAAATTCAAAAAATATTTAAACGACTTGAGGCCACGAGCCACGAAACTCGCGCTCTCGGAAAAAGCTCAGCGAGACGCTCTCTAAAAAGACAAGCTACGGAATACAACGTAATAAACTAAACAATAGCACAAAAAAAAAACAAAGTGAAAAGAAAGCGCGCACGCATTTCCAACAATAATACTAAAAAAAAAAAAAAATACACATTCACTTCTCTGAAGGGGAGAAAAAATAATATTTGAAAACAATAAAAAAAAAATTTAGTTTCTGGTGAAAACTAAAAAGAAGTCTTTATTCATAAAAACAAAGCTGACAAACCGTAAATTCCAACACATTTTCTATCAAAAAAAAACACGAATCTGAATCGTAATTATAACCTAAAAGGTTTTACAAGATCGTTATATTCTTCTCACGACCCGGGGAGAATCAAAAGATAAAGGCAGTACAATACGCCTTTGAATACTAAAGAGCCGACAGTTGAACGAACATGAAACGTCAAAAATGTCACGTCGAAGACAAAGCTAAAAAAAAAACGCTTAAATAGTTTAACTCACCGGGAGGCAAAAATTTAACAATTCCTTCAGTCGCGTAAATAATTCTATTATAAATAAGAAAAAGGGAACAAAAAAATAACGCCAATTACCCATTAGTCCGAACGGATCAGTAATCGCGACAATTAATTATATAAATCATCTAGGAAAGAAAATCTTAACGCGTGGGAAAAGTCAAATAAAATAAGTAACACCCAAATGAGACGTAAAAAACTACTAACCAACGCGAACAGAGCGCGTCACGTGAACCCTTTATATTAAAAAAAATAGATAAGGAGGGGGAACACAGTAACCTCCATAATAATAAACTAAAAGTCTCAGAAAAACTTAGCAAGTGTCCGGGACAACAGACTTTCACCGAACAACACAAATCGGACCCAAAAACCCCCGCGAGAAAAGAACAGGAATATCGATTTCAGCTGCATACGAGAAACACACAATGAAGGAGAGGGGAGCTTAACGCGAGCTCGATATCGGTACCCAAAAGAAAACCAAGCGCTTAATAATAAAACATAAAGGTAAATTAAAAGGGGTAAATAAAAACTAATAAACCCACGGATGATTAAACCCAGAAAAAAAAACGGTACGTAACAGTATATAAATGATTTTCCCTATAAGTTAAATACAAGAAAGATAGCATTACCATGAAGCTTAAGAGAAATACAATTGTATGTGAATTAGACATGAAATATAGACTCATTTCTAATTGAATGTAGCAACATCAAAATTGCTAAGAAGAATTGTGCAAAATGCATCTAACATACAAATAAGAAGTGTTAAAAAGTAATTGCGTGGCTATCACAATAATTGCACATAATGCAATGTCAAATAGCAGAGGAATTGTTCAATTCACATACAGTTGCTGAAATTATATTTGACAGCGAACTATTGAAAAATTGAGGGAAAAACTCTAGCTTTTCATAAAAAAAAAATTGTAAAGAGAGATAAATGTAAAAATAAAAATAAAAGTTTGACTACTCTACTCAACCATTTTCTTAGATGCATGAGGGACAAAAATTAACAAAAACCCCCCAAAAAATTGTTGAAAGATAATTTGGAATTACGTTATAGTCAAGAAAGAAGATAAGAAGAAAATTTTACATAAAAAAAATTTTAAGATTTAGAAAGGTTAACTGTCCAAATTAAATATTAATTTTTAGTCCCAGAGGCTTAATTAGCTCACTACAGACAGCAAATATTACAAATTACATAATGAATGACTGGCATGTTGAAAACTACTTCCGGAGAAGAGATTGTCTGGGAAGTCCAAACAAATCTGAATCACAGTTTATTAAAAAAAATGTCCATCTCGACAGAAGTGGACGAGGAAGATGAAATAAAAAAAGGCTTACATATCCGGACACAGAGAAAAGTGAAATCAGGAAATTATATTAGTAGACACAACAAACAAACATCAGACTTAAGGGTGAACACTGTAGTGGCTAAGGAAGATGGCAGGGCCTCAGTAGCATCTTGGCAGAGCAGCAAAGTTAGTGAAAAAAATTTCCAATGTTGATGGATTTATACTCTTTGAGCAACAGTCAAGAAGCACACGGCTAGCACCGGTAACAATAGAAAGGTACTCTTCAGAGCATAATTACGTAAATATAAGAACAACCTTTAAAGACCCAATAACAATTATTACATTGCATGGACATTGTTGATAAAATCTAACATCAAGGCCTTATCAAAAAATAAACCAATTTAATTTAGTCAGATTAATGGACTGTCAAAACCAGAGGATCCTTATCTTATTGCAAGAGCAAATGTGTACACATATATTATTTTTATTTTTAATTATATTACTTCATATTCTGCCCAAAGCACAAAACATTAAATAAATTGGAAGAACTTAAATGACAAACAGCCAGAAAATTAATCTAAAAGACAAAATTAATTTATCATTTGTAACAGCTTTGACAAAATGTTTTCTAATATCTAAAACAGTACAAAAAAAAGTGTTACTGATATAACAAATTAGTAAAAAAAATATTCCCCGGGCAAAATATTTTAAAATTAAAATAATAATAATTTGTTAAACTTGTAGTACAAAATAAATTTAATGGCTGAAAGTCAGATAATATATAAGTGAAAATGTGATGGAAGAATTATTCGAACATCATAAAGTCCTGGAATGTAAAATATTTGAAAGGAATAATCTGATAATGAAACCTTCTAAATGCAAAATTATGATAAAGAAGATTTTGTACCTGGGTCACATAATATCTAATGAAGGCATAGTCCCTGACCCAGTCAACGTGAGAGCAATAGAAAGTCTTGAAGCTCCTCGAACAGTCAAGCAAGTGTGCTCCTTCACAGGTGCTGTTAATTACCCCCCTCCCTTCATTAGAAACATGTCTGAAATTATCAACCCATTGACAGCATTAACCAGGAAAGAAGTTAAATTTAGCTGGTCAAGCGAACGTCAGGCGGCTTTTGAGTCTGTCAAAGTGGCAGTTTTGAATCCCCCGGTCTTGTCTCCGACGGATTATACTAAACATTTCCTACTCTGCATGGATGCATCCGCTGAAGCTTTAGGGGCAGTTCTTCAGCAGGAAACAGAACAAGGCACTAAACCTATTGCATCTTTAGCATGAAGCTTAAAGGGGGCTCAGTGCGATTACAACGTCATCGAGAAAGCACTGCTTGCCATAGTCTGTGCTCTGAGATAATTTCGGCATATGGTCCTGGGAATTCCCATCAAACTGCTCTCAGATCACAAGCCTCTCTCATTCTTAAGTAATATTGGCGCTATGAACCAACGCCTTTTATGTTGGTCACTGAAAATCCAGGAGTTTGATATACAGATTCTCATATAAAAGGGGAGCGAAACATCCCCTGAAGCTATCTCCATGAAAAATCAAACGTTGTAGAAAAGGCATAGACTGCCTGCTAAGGTCTTTGTAGAAAACATTGTCTGCCGCTATGACTTGCCTAAGAAGTTAATTTTTCACAGAGGGGCAAATTTCACCTCGGAAGTCTTGCGCAATGTTCTTGATGACCTAGGCATAACATATAATTGCCCTATGGCCTACCGCCTTAACTCGAATGGCCTAGTTGAGGTATGAACCAATATATTCTTGAGACATTTAGACATTTGTGCAATGGTAAGCCTTATATATGGGACCAATATGTAATTGCAGCATTATTTTGTGATCGAGAAATGATCTACACTTAGTCAGAGTTTGTAGGTGGATAACAAGGATTTAATGATAGAATTTTACTTAGAATACATAGCTAATTAAATAATTAATCTATACATAATAAAAGAACTATATCTTATATATCTCAAAAGCCAAATTATAAATATAATAAAACTCAAGGCAATAGTTCCCTAATAATAGAGAAGAGCTGCAAGCATAACGACAATTCAAAATATACATATATTCAATCCTGGTGTCGACAACAACTCCGGAATTCCTCTCCGACGGGTTCACCCAACTGGTCACGTGATGGTACAATGCGTGGAAAGAGATGGGGACTATGCCGAAAAGTGAATAGTGCATTACATAGAGGGCAAATGTGAGTATAAGATACAAAAAGAATTTTGAAAATCGGTTAACAAATAAAAAAGTTACAGCCATGGAGACCTTATTTATCAATCGTCCCTCGTATATTAAATTTAGGGACAATGCAGAAAATAATCCCAAAAATATTTCATATTATCTAACGTAAGGGGATTTCCTTCAACATAAATGACTGATCTTAGATTAGATACCAAGCTTAATAAAGAAATCATAGAAAGTGACAAGGCAAAATCTGTAACAACAAAGAAAAGACTGAAAATCACATTACCATGCTGGGTTTGTAGGGCTCTGCTGAGCCTGGGTCTTGAGGAGGGTTCCATACACGAAGAAGCCTTAATCTGGAATGCCTTCAAGGGGGCTGGGCCCAGCTTTTGTATCCTATGCCAATCCCACAGCGATTTTACTGATTGCCCCCTGGTGACGACGCCAGAATTTCTCCTAGCACATCCGGCAAGGCAGGTAGAAAGACCATACAGCGATCAGACAAGTTACAAATTTCCAGCATGCCAAGCGTGATAACAACATTATTTGAATCGGGAACCAAGTGGGAGATTAAGCGAATTAAACTAAATAAACACAATAATTCCAATAAATTGATTAACACACAAATGGAAGACATTCAGATCAGGTACGGACTGAAGATATAGAGTTTCATCCTAATCTACAATCATTATTAAGTTGCCACAACCTCGGCGGTGTTAGGCCTAACGGCCGCATTGTGCGATCTTCGATATTGGTAAGGGGTTTTTGCACAAATCATTCAGAATAAAAAAAACAAAAAATGGCGACACAGTAACTTGAATTCTAATGAAGGTCACTACAATAAAAGAACAATCTACTAATAACTGACTATGTCACATCACTCCCCCTATAGGACCCCATCGTAGTCCTTCGTTGTGAAGGCGTCTGTAGTCTATCTTCGACTTCCTTCTAAGAGAGTACTGGGATTCCTCCTCCAGTCTTTCCTTGTTTGCTTCCTCTTCTGGGAACGCTCTAGGCTCTTCCTGAGATCCGGCGGCCTCCATACCACTCTCCACTTCTGTGGAGGTGGGTGATGGTTCTGGTGAGATGCTTCTCCTTTCTTCTGGCTCTTCAGTAGCTGCCTCAGGCTGGGGTAACACAGGCCTATTTTGGTTGGGCATGTTTCTCACCCAACCCAGGCTCTGTCCCCTCCGTGTTTGTATAGGTATATCCTCCTCCTCTGGATCCAATTTCTCAGGATCTCTCACTTGAATTGGTTTGGCTCTTCTTTTGGGGTGGTTACTTGTTCTAGTGCCATAGCAAGTTTTCAGTCTGTCTATATGTACAATCTGCCTGTCACGTTTCCATACTCCCTCAATCTCGTAACTAACTTTGGATATGAGTCTTATAATGCGAAAGGGCCCCAAGTACCTGTGTCCCAAATTATTCTTCCTCCCTCCTTTACGTAACATCCATACCCTTTCCCTGATAGCATATGAGTGCAACTCCTCTCTATTCTTATTTCTATGAGCCAATTTTTTACTTTTATTTGCTTGACTCAGTCTTTCCACTCTCTCTCTTGTCTTCAATAGTCTTAATACTAGGTCTGAACGGTAATCTTGTATAGATATATTTTCATCTGGTCCTTTTTCCCATGAAAGAGGGGTTCTGGGGTCAAACCCGTATAAGACAAAGGCAGGTCCCTAGCCAGTATTGCCATTGGGATTTGTATGAATAGTGATCAGGGCCTCCTCAAGCCTCTCATCCCAGTTTCGAGAGTCATCATCGCATAAAGTTCTCAACACTTTAGTGATGGACTGGTTGAGTCGTTCAACCAATCCAATAAAGTTGGGTCGTCTATATGCAGTAGTATGGTGCATGTCGATTTGTAGATCTTCACATAGAGCCTTCATTAATTCTGATGTGAAGTTGGCTCCCCTGTCTGATATTATCTCATGAGGTTTTCCGTATCTACAAATGATATGATCCATCATTGCTTTGGCCACTGTCATAGCTGACTGATCAGGGAGTGCACATGCCTCCGGAAATCTCGAAAATACATCCATGCACACCAATATATATTTATTACCCCTCGAACTTTCAGGTATGGGTCCTATCAGATCCACAGAGATTTTTGAAAAGGAAAGGATGCGGACAAACCCTCTTGAAACGGGGCCTTTCCCCTTTTCAATTTGCACTGTTGACATATTCTGCAGTCCCTTATGTGAATTATGACATCCCTCTCTAAGTTGGGCCAAAAGTACCACATTCTGAGTGACCGGACGGTTCTGCCAACTTCTTGATGACCCGCTAAGTTCCCTGAATGTGCTCGCTCAATTAGCTCTTCGTGCATTGATTCCCCAACACAAAGTTTGTTTATGTTATTAGCTCCCTTTTTCATCAATATTTTATCTTAGATCATAAACCCTTTCCTCCTCCTATTTCCTTTGACCATGGGTGACATGAAAGGGTCGGCATGTTGTGATTCCACTATTTTCCTGATCATGCTCTCGTTGCCTATTTGGGTAATGGCCTGGCCTTCCTTTGCATACAACCTGGACAGTAAGTCAGCTATGCCGTTGTCTCCTCCTTTCACATGCTCTATTTTAAGGTTGTATTCTTCCAGCTCTAGGGACCATCTAAGCAGTCTCTGATTCGAATGTTTTAGGTTCTTAATAAAGGCTAGGGGCTTATGGTCACTTCTTACAGTCACAGGGAATCCCAAAATTATGTGACGGAATTGTCTTAGACCCATTATGATGGCTAGAGCCTCCTTTTCAATTGTGCTATAATTTTTCTGGGCTCTATTCAATTTGTAGCTGTAAAACGCAATGGGTTGGAGGTATCCATCCTTCATTTGATGGAGCGTTGCCCCTGTGGCTCCAATTGAAGCGTCAGCGAAAAGGATGAATTCCTTCTCATAATCAGGGGGAACCAGTATTGGCTGGTTGCTAAGTGCCCTTTTTTTTATCAAAGGCCTCCTGACATTCATCAGACCATTTGAATTTAGCCCCTTTTTT
>JAHWFO010034759.1:14242-25964 GCA_023313115.1 Rhysida immarginata | reverse complement strand
TCATGGTTATGGCAAGGCATATTAATGAGAAATATCTCATGACCAACAATGCAAGGCAAAGTTTGTACAACAATAGGTATCAACAATGGTATCAGCACGCAGTTCACAAACACACTGCATGAACCAACAATATATATCTCATGACCAACAATGCAAGGCAAAGTTTGTGCAACAATAGACCCATTGTGTTCACATCAACAATGGTATCAATGCGCAATTCACCAATAACAATGAGCACAGAATGATGATGTAATGTTAAAGCAATCTTTACAAGAATTATAACAATGAACATAAAATGATGTAATATGGAGAAGTTTCAATTTGTAACAATGCATAGAATTCCTGTTATTCAGGCTTTTCTTAGAAAAGAGAGTTCTTAGTACTTAACAATTTCTTGAAAATCTTTAAAAATGATTAGTAACTGGAGATAATGGAGAGTTAGCAGACTATTGAGAAAGAGTGGAAAGACGACAGAGGAAGCACTCCTTTAGCTCCGTGATGTATTGAGCAAATGGGAAGCAAGTAAATAGAAGAATCGGCGACCGCTAGACTGCACAAAGTGATGAATGGCCAAGTTTTGCTTCAACACATCGATAGAAGAATGGAAATTGCAACAACACTAAGTATACATCTGAGGTAAGATTACGTGAGTAAGAAATTATTGGAGAGGTCCAGCCATTGTGAGCCTTTAAAAAGATTTTTTTCGAATTTTCATTAAGAATTTTTACTGTATTAATTCTAAGCATTTTCATGTGTTTATTTTTAAGATATTGCAAAATTTACATCCAAGTGTAATTATCCCGGGCAACGCCGGGTACCTTTGCTAGTCTATCTATATATATAAAGAAGGATGTTTGTGTGTGGTTGGGTGGGTGGGTCTGTTTTTCTGTATGTTTTTTATACAAATCTACAGTTTTATTCCGATCTTGATGAAATTTCGCATACAAGACCTTCAAAGCATGAGGAAGGTCACTGTCTACCTCAGATTTCGAAAAAATAATAATTATCGATAAAAAATCGATATTCATGGTTATGGCAGGGCATATTAATGAGAAATATTGCATGACCAACAATGCAAGACAAAGTTTTTGCAACAATGGTATCAACACGCAATTCACAAACACTCTGCACGGACCAACAATATATATCTCATGACCAATAATGCAAGGCAAAGTTTTTGCAACAATAGGCCCATTGTGTTCGCATCAACAATGGTATCAACGCGCAATTCACCAATAACAATGAGCTCAAAATGATGATGCAATGATAAAGCAATCCTTTCCAAGAATTATAACAATGAACATAAAATGATGATGCAATATGGATAAGTTTCAATTTGTAACAATGCATAGAATTCCTGTTATTCAGGTTTTTCTTAGAAAAGAGAGTTCTTAGTACTTAACAATTTCTTGAAAATCTTTAAAAATGATCAGTAGCTAGCTGGAGATAATGAAGAGTTAGCAGACTATTGAGAAAAAGTGGAAAGACGACAGAGAAAGCAAACCTTAAGCTCCGTGCTGTATTGAGCAAATGGGAAGCAAGTAAATAGAAGAATTGGCGACCGCTAGACTACCCAAAGTGATGAAAGGCCAAATTTTGCTTCAACACAACGAGAGAAGAGTGGAAGAGTGGAAACAACATCAAGTGTACATCTGAAGTAAGATTACCTGAGTAAGAAATTATTGGAGCGGTCCAGCCATTGTGAGCCTTTAAAAAGATTTTTTTCGAATTTTCATTAAACATTTTTACTGTAATAATTCTAAGCATTTTCATGTGTTTATTTTTAAGATATTGCAAAATTTAATTTAATTTTTTGAGATTGTTCTGTTTACATCCAAGTGGAATTATCCCGGGCAACGCCGGGTACCTTTGCTAGTTCTATATATATAAAGAAGGATGTTTGTTTGTTTGTTTTTTATACAAATCTACAGTTTTATTTCGATCTTGATAAAATTTCGCATACATGACCTTCAAAGCATGAGGAAGGTCACTGTCTACCTCAGATCTCGAAAAAATAATAATTATTGATAAAAAATCGATATTCATGGTTATGGCAGGGCATATTAATGAGAAATATCGCATGACCAACAATGCAAGACAAAGTTTTTGTAACAATAAGTATCAACAATGGTATCAACACGCAATTCACAAACGCTCTGCACGGACCAACAATATATATCTCATGACCAACAAAGCAAATAAAAGTTTCTGCAATATAGAATTCAATGCATAGAATTACTGTTATTCAGGCTTTTCTTAGAAAAGAGAATTCTTAGTACTTAACAATTTCTTGAAAATCTTTAAAAGCCTGATCAGTAACTGGAGATAATGAGTTAGCAGACTATTGAGAAAGAGTGAAAGACGATAGAGGGAGCACTCCTTTAGCTACGTGCTGTATTGAGGAAATGGTAAGCAAGTAAATAGAAGAATCGGCGACCGCTAGGCTACACCAAGTGATGAATGGCCAATTTTTGTTTCAAGACATCGAAGAAGAAAGGAAATTGCAACAACATCAAGTGTACATCTAAAGTAAGATTACGTGAGTAAAAAATTATTTAGACTAGAAGGCATCCTTGGACAGGCCCATCCATTGTGAGCCTTTAAAAAATTTTTTTTCGGTAAATCAAGTCCTGGTAAATTCCTGTCTTTCGGATTTTTCTTAGAATGGATAGTCCCTTCGCTCTATATTGTAGTGATTGAGTTATTATTTAACCAATTTGGAGGTTTAATTTAGCTTTTTGAGGTTGTTCTGTTTACCTACAAGCATAATTATCCCGGGCAACGCCGGGTCCTCTGCTAGTATAAAATATAATTGGCTTATGTTTGTTTTCTCAAGAGATGGCGCTAGCGTTATCCTTTGAAAAAGGTTTTCATGCATTTGTTTTCAATAGTAAATAAAGCAGTGATTATTTGTCTTCAACTTCGAGCCATCGTCTCTCAACCACTATGGGCCTTATTCCAAATAATTTCCCGTTCACGGATGGCAGAAATCAAATTTTCTCTTAACGTGGTCTCCCTTTGCTTTTTAAAGCATTTGCTTGTTTTTTTTAATTGCCTTTCCTCTTTCTTTGAAAGACGGGAGAATCGTTTATGGCGTCCATGCTATTTTAGCCGTGGATGACGAAGACATGGTTTTAGCTGTTGCCTTTGCCTTGCTGCAACAGGCAGCCAATCAGAAGAGCGGAGTGCTCTGATCGGGTTGGCTGGGATCTGGGCACTATCTTGCTCTAGCGCGTCAGAGATAGACTTTTCTGTTTCAAACAGAAAACTCTGACAACACCTTTTCTGGTGCCAGTTGCATCCACTCGCGCGAGAAATGATCCTGGCGTATATGTGAATGGCCTTGCGAGAACTGTATATCTAGCGTGGCTGAATTTTTCTCACGTGAGCAGGTCTTTCTCGCGTATATGTGAATGCAGCTTTACAGTCGATGACATTACATGGCGACAATTACTGCCAATCACATAGCTATAACTATAACTCATCGCGATTTGCCAAAGCGGAATGAGACAACAAAAACTTTTATCTACGTCTACAGGATTTCTGTCAGGTATTTAACCAACATAATATTGATAAATTAATGATTATCCAGACAGAAGGACTGAGACAACAAATAAAAGAAAAATATCTCTAGTTTATTTAACTAGGGAAAAAAATAATTGTAACTTAGTGATAATAACAAATGTAATATGCAATTATTAGCAGCAATAAAACAATTAACAAAATTACAAGATTTCGTCTTTTGCTTTTCTTTCAAACAAGAAATTAAGCCTCCTAGGAAAGTAGCGAAAGCCCTGAGTTCATCTATTTTTTTATTCCTTCATCTGCACTTTTTAAGCCCCCTTTTTTTTAAATCGAAAATTGATTTTCTCGAACCTTGTATTTAGAAAATATAAAAGAACCCTATCTTCTTTCCTTTCTCATCATTTTCGATCGAATGATACACCCATCAAAAGTCATGGGACAACCCTGATTTGAATGAAAATGAGACATTCCTTTGCTGGCATTCTTCCCAGCACTACATAACACAGAGTATGCTATTATGAGATGATGCTTGCGTGAATGCTGTAAGAATGTCTCAAAGAAAAGAGCTTTCAGACTTCCAAAGAGGTACAATTGTTAGGTGCCATCTCGCAGGTAAAACTGTTAGAGAGACGTCAACCCTCCTAAACATCCCGAAATCGACCGTTCACAACGTCATCCGGGCATGGAAAGAGAAATGCACCACAAGTGTTCCGCCTAGGACTGGAAGACCCAAGATCATGTCGGCCAGAGACCAAAGGGCTCTTCGTAAAGTGGTCACTACAAACCGTCACACATCACTTGATGAACTGACAAGATCGTTCACAGAGCCGACGGGAACAACTCTGAGCACCCTATAGAAAGAAAAATAACTCCAAAACCACTATTTTTATTATGTGGAATAGTGGTTTTGGAGTTATTTTTCTTTCTATAGTTGTGTCCACAGTTTTTGGCTTGATTCCATTGTATCTGAGCACCCTGACTGTTCGTGGGGAACTGCATGCAATGGATTTTTATGGCAGAGCGGCAGGCCACAAACCTCACATCAGCATTGGCAATGCAGCGAGGAGATTGCCATGGTGCAAAGAGCGACGACATTGGACTTTGGATCAATGGCGAATGGTTGAATGGATTGATGAGTTCCGCTACACCATCTGGCAATCGGATGGACGGGTTTGGGTATGGCGAACGTTATCTGCCAAGCTGTGTTGTGCCCACGGTGAAGTTCAGCGGAGGGTCGGTGATGGTGTGGGGGTGCTTTTCATGGTATGGGTTGGGTGCAATCGTTTCTGTGGACGGACATCTAAACGCAGAGCGTTACCAAGACATTCTGGACAACGCAGCACTCCTATCTCTCTGGCAGCATTTTGGCAATGGCCCTTTTTGTTTCAGCACGATAACGCACCTTGCCATAAAGCAAGGGCTGTAGGCACATGGTTTGATAAAAAGGGGGTTCGAGAATTTGACTGGCCTGCCCAGAGCCCGATCTGAATCCCGTCGAACATCTGTGGGACGTGTTGGAACGTCGATTGCGCGCTTGTGCGGAACGCCCGAAATCCGTGACCGAACTGTCTAAGACACTTATGGCAGAATGGTGAAAATTACATGTCGAAACGTATCAAAAACTTGTGGATAGTATGCCCCAGAGAGTAGAAGCTGTGATAGCAGCAAAAGGTGGATCAACAAGATACTAAAATGTATATTTTTGAGTGTTTCTATTAAAGTGATGGTGTTCCATGACTTTTGAGAGGGTAGTGTATATCACACCCTATATGTTGCCACAAAGTTCTAAAGTGATTGCCACCCCCACAACTCCGATCCTACTGGAATAATTTGGCCCAAACTTAACAGTAATGTTGATCTTGCTTAGAGGAATCTGCATACCGAATTTCACTCATTTATTTGCATAAATACGCGTAGACCTTTTGGTCTCCTCTAATTTCCGACCCCAGTGGGCCAATCAAACCAAACTAACTAGTGAAGGTGCACATGCCCATAGTAAGGTACATTCCGAATTTTAACCTTCTACCTCAAAAAATGCGGAAATTATGAAGGGGACGGACGGACAAACAGATGGACATTGTGAAAACAATAAGTAGCTGCATTCTTCCGCTACTTAATAATTGATTAAATAATTAAATGCACAAAAGTCAAATATCAGCAATAAGCAAAGAATCTGATACACAGTGGAATTACAAAATCCTTTTGGCTGACAAATTATGATTCTGGGACTTGGCACTCCAATTCAAACGGGGCCAACTTCATAGGATAACCTCCGATGAGGACGAAGTTATCCTTCTTCTTTACGAGAATCCTATTTGCTCCTTGGACTCGGAATTCAGCTAGTGCGAAGGTAAAGTCACAGATTAGAAAAGAATTTATAAATTGCAGATATGGAGCCCAGCCTTAAATATCATCCAATATGCAATTTAAATATGGCTTAAGAAAATTCAATCCAATAAAGATAATCGAGTTCACAAGGTAAGATTAGAGCCAGGTGATAATTGAAGATATAGGGTGATCAGGTTGGGCTATTTCCCGCTCAATTGGGCTAGTTTCAAACCTCGTTGGCGGGAAAAAAAACAGCTTGGGCTATTTATTGGGCTACACCACTTGACACAATTCCCGGAAATCAGTTCGAAGTAGGCTAACTACTTTGCTCCGGGAGATAACAATCTGCGCTTGCGCAGTTAATAAGAAACAGTTCTCCGCAAAGAATGGTTGTGATTGGTCGAAATGTGATGTCACGTCAATTTATAAGTGAATGAAACGCGTGGAGACTCGCTTCGATTTCATTTTCTCCTGACTGGATATCAATTATTATGTATTAACCTAAGACAGCTTCGCTAGGTAGGCTACCGAATAATTATCATTAGGCAGTTGAGTACAGCCGCTGTACTACAGCCATTTAACTGCAAGGTCCAAGATGGGAAAATGGGGGAATATACGAAACAATATCGTAGCTAATGGGAAGAGGATCCTATTTTGAAAAGTTAGTTGCAAATCTATTTCCAATGTTCTGCTGCTAGATTTCTGTTAACAAGGGGTACCTGTATATAGTGATGGGCGATGTCAAGAAAGACATCGAGTTTCAACCATTGATTTTATTCAATGGTGCATCGACATCGGCTTTTATTAAGAATACGAAGTTCTAAGATAAAAAATACTTTTTGGCTTAAGTTGGTTTCGTTTTTTGGAAAGAAGTATGCCTGCTTTTGAGATTACTGTCTCTGCAGTAACCGAGGTCGTAAGGATACAAAGAAACTGCTTTGTTACCTTTTTGAAATCTTCACAGAAGTTGGAATTTCTCCACCATAAAGTGTACACTGTTATTTAGTTAGTTTCAATAACAAATTTTATTTTGTGCTTAGATTGGATTGCTTCTGTAACTGGTGACGATAATTTTGCTGACAAGGGGACTGCACGGACATGTAATCACGGATTTGGATAAAAATTTCAGGAGGTCAATCTACAACATTAATATACCATCTGTGTAAAAGGATTTGACTCAATGGCCTTTCGTTTCGGAGGAAAAAAATAACATATTTTACGTTAATTATTGTAGTGCCAGATAAGCCAAATCTGAAGAAAGGTATATAACTTAACAGTGGTAGTGCGATGGTTAACATCAGGTTCTGTGGAATTACTGGTCCGCCTTCGATTCCTGTTGTGTTGAAATTTTTATTCATTTTTTTCCCTTTTTTTGTGTTTTTTGCCATTATTATTTGTTTGCATTTTGTATAATAACATTCACATACATAAGCAACGTCACAGGTCAATATTTTCACGGACGGTCATTGCCGTGTCGTGTGAAATAAAAAAGAAACTATAAAGATCTATTCGCACTATCGACGATCTATGCGCAATCGTCACCGCCAAATCACGGATCGCCAATGACCATCCTTGAAAATTTTGCTTGAAAATTTTACACTACTGTTTATAAAAATCGCAACACCCTGATGGAATGGTCTAATCCATATGCAATTTGCAATATTTGCATACAATGGGTCAGAGTATAAATGATTAGATTTTCAGAGTAATTGCTTGAAAGAACACCATGCCTCGACGACGACGAAGGGTACCATATCAACAGCTGACAGACTTTGAAAGAGGACGCATAATTGGTCTGCGTGAAGCGGGATGGTCGTATCGTGACATTGCTGCTCGTGTAGGACGTAATGCAACGACAATTATGCGTGCATGGAGGCAGTGGAGCGAAGAGGACAGGGCACACCGAAGACCAGGCTCAGGAAGACCCAGCACGACGACACCGCGAGATGACAGACACCTCTATCGCATGTGTGTAGCAGATCGTACAGCCACTTCCACAGTGTTAGCACAACAGTGGGGTGCTACAGTAGGCAGGACAATGTCTGCTAGCACTGTACGACGCCATTTGATTTCCAGAGGATTGATGGCACGAGTACCATTGTTGCGGATTCCTTTGACTCAAAACCACCGGCGCCTCAGGTTGCAATGGGCCCATCAACACCAACAGTGGCAAGCTGAATGGCAACAAGTTGTGTTTTCGGATGAGTCAAGGTTTAACTTGCAGCACCATGACGGCAGGATACGAGTCAGAAGACATCGTGGCGAGCGCGACCTTCCAGAATGCATATGCAGTGTCATTCAGGACAAACGCCAGGGGTGATGGTGTGGGGTGCAATCAGTTACCATGGCCGTTCCCGTCTGATCAGAATCCATGGCAATCTGAACAGTGACCGGTACATCAGGGAAGTTGTGCAACCCGAGGTCATCCCCTTCCTGCAGAACCTTCCAGGCGCTGTATTCCAACAGGACAGTGCCCGACCGCATGTGGCCAGAAATGTCCTCGCCTTTTTCCAAGCACATCAGATGCCCTTGTTCCCCTGGCCTGCTCGTTCACCAGACATGTCCCCGATCGAACATGTGTGGGACAGGGTTGCTCATCGATTGGCTCGTCAGACTCCTGCAGCAGCAACTGTGGATGAACTGTATACCCGTGTAGACAGAGCATGGCAGGACATTCCCCAGGCCCTTATTCAGAGCTTGTTTGACTCAATGCCACGACGTTTAGAGGCTGTAATTGTATCCCACGGTGGTTTCACCCGATACTAATGTGACAATAAAACGCATTGTATTGACCTGAAAATCTAATGGTTTCTTTTCTGACCCATGATATGCAAATGCTCCAAATTTAATGCAGATTGGGCTATTCCATCAGGGTGTTGCGATTTTTATAAACAGTAGTGTATATATATATCGGCCCGGGGCATGGTAATCATTTTTTCACCTCCTGTTATCATATTTCGTGTTCGCGGCGCCCCACCCCAGTAGGGGCAAAACCTACAAGAAAACCTGCCCAATCGCTGGTAGAAGAGGGTAAAAAAAAAAGAATAATAGTTTGCTTTCCCGTCAGATGGTGCCACCTTTGACCCTATACTTTCAAGGACCTTGTATATTTTAGGTTTTCGTTTAGTGTCCTGAGCTATTAATATTAAAAATTTTGTCTTGGTTTTAAAGAATTATTCAAAAATTTGGCTGTATACAATGTTATTGATTGTGTCAACCAAAACAGAATATTTTGGAAAAAAAACAAACTTTTTTCCAGAAAATTATTAACATTGGTTGCTTAAATAAATTTGATTTCCAAAGAAAGAGTTTCTGATAATTTTTATAATTCTTTCAGCAATTAAATCACTTCACATAATAAACTTACAATAGATTAGATTATTATGCGTTTTATTTTCTTTGAAAATTATTTATTATTTTTAGACTTATTATTATTAATGTTTTTTTTTCTTTGAAATTTAAAAATACAAGTCCTGAAGCCATTATTGGTTTATGTGGGAAAATGCTGAGTATCAAATAAACAAAATCCAAGAAATTTATAAAGAAATATAAATTTATATTAAATACTTGATATTCATCTATCAAACGAAATATAGATACACCCACAAAAAAAACTTTTCAAAAACATAGCTCTAAATTAACAATTATTAATTAAACAAAGAAATTTAAAATATTAATTTTACAATAAACAACAAAACGTTTTTTTACTCCTCAGAACTTAATTACAAATAGCCTTTCGAACTTAACTAGGTATACATGTAATTTTCTTAATTTTTTATGTAATAAGTGATCCAACTTATACTTGTGTTAAAGATTTTAGGAATTCAGAATTTTCGTTCTCTAATTCCATAATTATTAAAATTTTTAGGAACTTGGAAACACCCATGATCCCTAACTTTATAAAACAAAGTCTTTTTTATTAAATAACCATACAATTAAAAGAAATCTACGAAGGTAAATAAAAAAAATAAACTGCTTTATAATAACTTTGGATTTTAATAACTTTGATAGATTTCAATATAATGTAAATAGAGAGATGTAAATAGATGTACAGCAGCTGTAGATGAATTTAGGATTAATTGATGTTATATTATTAAATGAAATCTTTTGAACTTTTAATGAAATTTTTAGAAATTACCAAAAAAAATTTAAGCAAGTCTAATTTTTGATAATAATTTGGAGGAAATTAGCTATTCTATAACAATTTTTTCATATGGGTGTAATTCGAAATTTTTTTTATATTTATAGTTTGTTTTTGGAGAGAGATTTGTTTGTTTTTTATTTTCCATTCATTTTCAAATTTTTTATGTGTTGTATTTTACATGAGCATTGTAAAACTGTTTTAACGATTTAAAAATTTTTTACATGTTTATTTTATGGTTATTTACCTGTATGTTCATGGCAAAATAGGATAAACAATGGTGAGGATTCCGAAAAATCGGGACTTTTTTTGGAAAAAAGCGGGACATTTTTTTGAATCGAATCGGCATTATTGGTCAGACTTTCTATATCAAGACTAGCGCCCGGGACATCAAGCCCCTCTTGCCTCCCCTTGCCTTTTTTTATCTAGTGGCTGTGCTATGCTACCGTATGACATCAAAGCAAGTAGGCTATAGCAAGAGGCGGTGAGCAGTAATTCAACGTGTGCGCTGTAAATGAGTCAATTGAAACGAGAAAAATAGTTAACATATTTAATGATCACCCTAATAAGGTTCTGTTTAGACTAATGCAAAGTTGAAGTCCAACGATTGAAAATCACCAAAATTACAAAAAACCGTTTCCAATCCCTTCAGGTCCCTTTTCGCGTAACCACTCACATTTGAATCATTTGAAAAAAATTTCCCGTTAAATATCATCGGCACTGTATAAGTGTACCACGTTTCAGCTTTCTAGCTTGTGGGGAAGTTATTTTAATATTGATTGCAAAATGTAAACCACATACAGTTTGTTCTCGAATAACGTGTACAAACTTGGGGGGGGGGGGGGGTGTTAGAGGGATCAAATCTAAGCAACATTGCCCTCGTTCTCTGGGGCATTGTTTTTGAGATAAAAATGTTGAAATGCTCGAAAATGTGCCTTTGAGCATTCGAAGCAACATGTGGTTTCAACATGATGGTGCTCCAGCACATTTTTCCCAGCCTGTGAGAGGCACCTAAACCAAATCTTTCCCTAGCGATGATTTGGTAGAGGGGGATTTTTTTTCTGTGGGGACACTTAAATACATTTGTATACGAGACACCAGTGGGATCCGATGAAGAGCTGGTAGCCAGAATTGCCATAGCTGCGGGCCAGATTCGCGAAGAACCAGGAACTTTTGAACGTGTACGTCAGTCCCAGAGACCATCAATAAGGGGTCGTTCAAGTATTACGTAACGCAATTTTTGAAGATTTTTGGGGGGGGGCGCGGCGGGGGGGGGGGGGGGGGGGGGTTCGCCTTACCCCTCCCAGTAAGATATAACAGCAAGATACTAATATGTTGACACAAAATACAAACTCAATTGCACTACTTATCGCTCAGAGTAAGCAATGCTCGTGTCCAACCCCCGGCCCAAGACAACAATGAATGCGGTTCAACAGTAGGCCTAAATCAAAAATTTACTTCAGAACTAAAATTTTTTTACAAAAGATTCCGCTGGCTATTCAATACACATTATATGTGATTGTTTATTCAAATTGAAGAACTTATTGATATTAAAAATTTGTAATTATGAGAAATTATATTGTGGTTGTTAATAAATGCTAAATTCTATATGCGGCCCTTGACATATTTTGTTGAGCTGTGCGGCCCTTGACAAATTTTGACATGAAGGCCTCTTACGCACTAGCAACTATACTCTGTCCAACGAAAGTTGGAGTGGGCGTGTCCAGT
>JAHWFO010034759.1:0-14142 GCA_023313115.1 Rhysida immarginata | reverse complement strand
GATTGAGTAAAGAAATCGTTCTCGCCTTCGTTCGGCACCGGCCGCTACCTCTCAAGATAGCCGCAGTATCGATATCATTAAAAAGAAAGCAAAAAAGGGAAAGAAAAAAAAGAAATATTGTGTGCACCCCCTATTACAAGAACGTGGGATAAAGGCATGTTCAAAATTTTTTCGCTCTTCTCTTTTCTATTTCTAGGATAAACCTCTCCGTATCGAAATCCATAGGGTTTTTAATAGAAAAAAAGTCTTTTGACAGGAGACAAAGAGGAAGATGACAAGGCCCAAGAAAAAGCGAGGAATCACGTAAAATTCTATTTCGGGGGCCTGGTTTATAATCCAAAATGCTCCTCATAAATATTTGATCATGATAAATCAAGGTGCGGGTCTTCAGAAACGCGGAACTGTTTGTGAAGCCACGCCGTTCGCATCGTCCTCGGCCCGGCCGTGAAGGTTTATTTCTCAGATATAAACAAAAACTACGATCGGGAAGTGATGGCATGACGTTTAAAGCTATTGTTTACGTATGCTCGAGGAAGAAGAACATTGTTGTCTGTCGATCATTGTTCAGTGTTTTTTTCCGGATGGAATTTTTGCAGTTGAAAAGAGATACTGTAAATGAGTTATGTTTATAAAATATCTAATTGTAAATAATGAGATTAATTAAATTAATGACGTTAAAAGTTAACTAAAATAGCTCCATATTATTTCGCTGAACAACAGGAAGGGGTGGTTGCTGGCTTAGTGCGTAGACGCCAATAGAAATAAGGCTTCAACCTCAGTGGTTGGGCAACTTCCCAGTCGCCGAATGCGTTGCTCTTGATTTTTTGGCCTCCGGCAACTGACGGGTTGCCGAAACCAAGTGCGTAAACGATAACTGTTCTAGTTATGTCTCGAGGTTACTGGCAACCAGTCGCTAGTGCGTAAGAGGACGTGGGCGACTTGGTTGAGCTGTTGCGGCCCTGGGCCAAGATAAAAAGAGTAGAAGGTAGCGCAGGTTTGAGCTGCGCTGCCATTGGCTAGAGCAAATCCATCCGCATGACGTCAGTTTGCCAAGAAGAAGAGAATTAATTGTGTTAACGATACAATGATAGGAGCATTTGCTCATTTAATGCGATTGAACTTATTTGTTTAACTAACATAATTATTTTATTTTTGATGTTATTTTTATTGATATTGAATCGTTTACTTTTTATGTTGTATTCTTTTCCATTATTTGTCTTGTTATATTTATTTTAAATAGAGAAAAATTCACGACCGGACTCGAAACAGAGACCTTCAGGTTACCGCTAAGCCATTGTGGATATGGAAGATTTTGCTATCAAACATGTCCTATAGCTGTGAATTTATTTTTTAGTATTTTTCTGTATTTAATTATTAATATCGTGAGGTATGACATAAAAAAAACTCCTAAGACCATTTTCAAAATATTTTTATTTTGTTTCACTTTATTTGATTATTTCCCTTTATTTGATTTTTGATGTTATTTTTATTTATATTGCACTATTTACTTTTTATGGTGTATTTTTCTATTTTTTATATTGTTATATTTATTATAAATAGATAAAAATAGTAAATAAAATTTCATCGAAACAGAATCTTCCGGTTATATGGAAGCTGTTGCTATCAAACATATCCTATGACAGTGAAATTTTCTTTACTATTTTTTCTGTATTTAATTACTAATATCCGGAGGTGTGGCATAAAAAAAAAACCCTTAGACCTTTTTCATATTAAGTTTTTATTTTGTCTCACTTTGTTATTTGATTGGCTTACTTTGATTTTTGGTGTTATTTTCCGTACCTTTACAGTATGTTTCAAATTTATTCGGACACTTTAAAAATAGCACATGGTTTTGACCTTTATTTAATTTCTACAACAATGATAATACTTCAAATGAACTATAGGCCCTCGAAATATAACAAAAATCTAAACAACTCGTAATTTAAAAAAAAAAAAAAACACTTGAAAACTTAGAAAAAAATTGAAATTGAGTGTTTCACATTTATTCAGACAGGCACGATTTAGCACCAGTTTAAACAATAATAAAAATATTTAACATCCACTGTGACCTCCCCCTTTGTTGATGACATCAAAAACTCTGTTTGGCATTGAATGAATGAGTTCTTGAAGAGTTCCAGGATCCAGACAGTACCAGGCATCTTCAATTGCAGACTTCAATTCAGAAACTGATGAAAATTGCCGTGCATTTTTGTACACCTGCCTGGGCATAATGCCCCACAAGTTCTCGATTGGATTGATATCTGGGCTTCTGGATGGTCACGACAAAACTCAAAACTCGAACGTTTTGTGATTCCAACCACTTTTTGGTGTCCTTTGAATTGTGTATTGGTGCATTATCTTGTTGAAAACGCCAGTATTCTCCACAGACAACTACTCCAGCAGGCAAAAGATGTTCTTCCAAAATCTCCTGGTACTCCTTTGAATTTAATCTTTGGAAATAAACGCCATTGTTTACGTTCCATTGAAGCCAAATGATGCCCCCACCATCACTGATCTGCCACCCATTTGACATTTTGAAAATGTCTTTGGTTCTTTGCTCAAACCATACCCACCGTCCGGTCCATCCAAATTGAATGTGTTTTCGTCTGAGAAAAAAATTTCCAACCATTCGTCGATCCAGGACATGTGTGTTCTAGCCCATGTCGGTCTGTCACGTTTGTGGTGGTTTGTTAATGGTGAATGCAACGCAAACGTCCGTGTCTCAACACTGATGAATTTTTCTTGGCTCTGTACACTGTAGTACTACTGCATGGAAGTTCCAATTCAGTTCGAATTCGCCTTATAGACGTGCATTCATTGGATGCTGCGTTGACAATGCGCCGCACATCACGAGGTTTTAAGATTGCTTTCGGCCCTGTTATATTTTTTGGTGGTTTCTGAACTTCTTTTGATTTTAGGAAATCAGCAACTGTCGATTTTGGTCTGTAGACAAAAGCAGCAGTCTCACATACGGACTTTTCTTGCCTAGCAAAGACATCAATTTGACCTTTTTCATAATCGGTGACATTTTTGCCTCGTCCCATTTTAGCTCAATGTTTCAATTCAAAGCCCAGTGAAAAAAGAAATGACCCATGCAATGTTTAAAAGTACTTTAATTTGCATAAATACCAACGACCAATAGTAAATGGGTTGTCTCATTGAGTATTGAGGGTCCTGTCAACACCACCTAGACAAAAGGCCTGCGCACAGAAACGTCATACATTGTTATATCACACAGAAGCGGCTATTGTTAATCGTATTTCTACCAATAATAAGCCTAATAAGCCGTAATTTTGGTGGAGCGAAAAACTGAAGTCTTTGTCTGTCCAGGATAACTCACTCTGGGGTACTGTGAGGGCCTTAAAGGGAAACAGACCCATCAAATTGCCGCCACTGCTTGCAAGCAATGGCAGCGTTGTCACCAGTGATGAGGAAAAGGCTCAACTGATCGCCGATTCCGTAAAAAGTCAATTTACCACGCCTGATGAGACAGACTTGGACAGCCTTGAAAACACTCAGCTAGTTAACAATGGGTGCATCGCTTACCAGTGCATTCATCGTGTTCCCACCCCTGTGGAAGTCATTAGTGCCCAAGAAATCTCCGATGTCATCAAGCGACTTAAGACAAAGAAAGCAGCGGGCATTGATTGCATCACTAACAGTGCTCTCAAGAACTTGCCTTCTAATATTATCTCGATCATCACCAAAGCCATGAATGACTGTTGGAAACTTGGTTACTTCCCCGACCAGTGGAAAGAATCCGTCATAGTTACCATACCAAAGCCTGGTCTAAACCCTGCTCTTGCTGTCAGCTACAGGCCCATAAGCTTACTACCTATGTTATCCAAAGTCTTTGAACGCTGTATTCTGAAGAGGTTTAACGAATTCTGTGTAGCAAACAATCTCGTTCGTGATGAGCAATTTGGCTTTCGCCCAGGTCACTCCTGCCAACTTCAGATCTGGAGGCTTGTTGCAGACCTAAACACTCCTCTTAACTGTGCTAAGTATGGTGGTCTTGTCTTCTTGGATGTTCGTAAAGCTTTTGACCAGGTTTGGCACAACGGCCTCATATTCAAGATGATTACATGTGTTTTTTCGGACAAACTTATTAGCTTGATTAATTCCTTCCTCTCAAACAGGATATTTCGTGTCAAGGTTGGCTGCTCCATGTCAAACCCTTGTGACGTCAACGCTGGTGTTCCCCAGGGCTCTGTCCTAGGGCCTGCATTGTTCAACTTTTTCATCAGTGACTTCCCAACTTTTACCAAGTGCAAACTATATCTGTTTGCTGATGACGCGGCCATCATGACTACTGATCGCAATCCCGCTCACGTCATATCACGCTTACAAAAGGCCTTGCAATTGTGCAAAAAGTGGTTTGCAAAGTGGAGACTCGACCTGAACGTTGACAAATGCAAGGCAATGTTCATTACGAAGAAACTTCGGAAACCACCGAGTCCTCTCTTCCTTTCTGGTAAAGAGCTCGAATGGGTTAAGAATTACAAATACCTCGGAGTGATGGTAGATGCCAGGCTAAATTGGAGTGACCACGTCTCCTATGCGATAAGTAAAGCTAAAAAGGCCAAGTTTAGTCTAGTTGCTCTTCTGGGGCGAAACAGCGCCCTTGGAATGGATAGCAAACTCTTGCTTTAAAAGATGGTTATACGAACCATTCTTCTTTATGGTATGCCTGCCTGGGCTACAATATGTAAGACCAGATGGAAGGATCTCCAAACCTTCCAAAACGTTACCCTGAGGACTATCGCCCAACTTGACAGGAGAGTCGCAACAAATATTTCTATTGCTGAGGATTTCCATATACCTCCAATTGGTAGCTATGTCCAGGAGTCGTTGAAGAAGTTGCTGCCGAAGATTAAGGACCATCCTAATCCTCTGGTTGCAGATATTCTGGAGCATCCACTCACATTTAGAAGTTTCCTCAGGCATCGCAGGCCTCGTCACATCCTGGACATCGATTTCGACGACATTCAAAAGGCCATCTTTCCCGATTACTGGATCTCGTAGCTCCATGTCCCTCGTCAATCAACAATCAACTTCATCGTCCTTATAGGAAAGGACTCCATCTTATCCCCTGGATGACTTAACTAGGTTTCATCTGGCTTCTTGCCTAGTTCAGTGTACTTCCCTTGGTTACTTCCTGGATGAGTATGGCAGTGAAAGCGTTGCTTTCGGACCGCTCGTTTCGTTTTCCCTGCGCTGTTCGATTGTCGATTGTCAGAGTATTGCCACTGTTAGTAATGATTTGTGGTCGAAGAGAACTGTAGCGTTAGCTATGAAAACTGCTTCGTCTCACAGCAGCAATGGCTTGCAAGTCTGGCATTTTACCTTGAATCGCCACTGACTCCTCATAATAGTAATCCACCGCATGCATGGAAGATGATGCACGGAAATAATATTGCATTTAGAATTAGTGATGGGCGATACCAAGTTCGGCGATATTCGATACTGCCCTGTCGGTATCGCTACTCGATACTTGGTAAAATGACATAACAATCCAAAAAAAGTAACAAAACACCAAGTTGCATTGAACATTTCACCATTGCAAGTTTATTTTCATTTTCATCATATTTACATTTCTGTTTTATTCGGGAACATACAAAATTATTAATTCAAAATATCTCAAGGATCAAAGAGAACATTTTGTGAAAACTGCGACAAAAAAGTTAGCTGTTCTAGCCTTTTAGGCGCTAATCTATTTCTTTTTTTTGGTCATGATTCCACCAGCTTTAGAAAACAGACGCTCTGATGGGACAGACGTAGCAAGAATGCATAAAAACGTTTTGTGCAGACGATACAACTCCGGGAAGCTGGCTTTGTTATCATTCCAATATTTAAGTGGATTAGCATTCAGATCAAGATTCTCTGATGATGAGCTGAAATATTTTGCAACTGCTCCTGAATGTCGGTTTTTAGAATTTGATGCTCGGAACTTAAATAGCATATGATGCGAACTCCAAAAATTATATGAGGAAGGTTCAGTGTAACCTTCCACCTCCGCAATACTTCCTGTGTGCTTGTGCACGCTAAGCGTTTCACACAGTCACTAATGTATTTTATGTGATTTACTCTGTCGGATCCGTTAATGTGGATTCCTTTAAATCGTGGATCCAGGAGAGTTGGTACAGCCCACAGTTTTTTGGTGTCAAGAGCCAAAAATCTCTTTGCCATGTGTTTCATGACGTTTGTCTTCAATTTAGTGCCGGTGTTCGTTAACGGCACGATACTCTCCATGCTATTACGTAGACAATAAAATAAAGGAATCACCTTGGGCCATGCATGGGAGATGTTTTTGCATGCCAAAACCAAGTTCAATTGCTTTCTTTATATTCGCCCCACTATCAGATACACAGGCAACTATCTTAACTTTTACAATGTCCCATTCTTTTAACACTTCATCAATTTCTTTAACTAGATGTTCTGCTCTATGGCTAATGTTGAGAGGTCTTACACTAAGGTTAATTGATCTAATACTGACGTCATCATTGTAGTGTAATATTACACCAAGATATGACTGTGCGTTGTTTGTGTCCGTCCAAATATCCATGGTCATGGTCATATTATCTACACCAGAAAGCTGATGTTTCACTTGCTTCTTCAGCATCTCGTACCTGTCTTGCAGTAATGTTGTAACCTTCTTTCTTGACGGAATGGTAACTCTGTTGTTCAACCCAGTAATTAGTGAATGGAATCCATCACTCTCAACTATATCAAGTGGTATTAAATCATGCGTGATGAAGTATAAGAGCTGTCTTTCAAATTTCTTCTGTTGTAGATCCTTTGCTGTAATGTAAAAGACCAAGTAAGTGAAGTAGTACTTATGTAGGTTGCAATAATCAAAATTTTATTGTTTTTTTTTGCAAGTTTGCATCTTCATTGGCTGTTTTTGGTATCGAATGGTATCGAATACGAAAATTCCGACAGTATAAATATTCGATACCAGTGGCGGCTCGTAGCTAAAATTTCTGGGGGTGCTGCGTCAGAAAATTGTAATTTTTCCATGAACTAGGGAATAGCTAGTGACATTAAGCTTAAGGATCATGTAAAATACATTAAATATAAGAATATTATTAAAGAAAAAAAAGACACGTTATATTGAATTCTATCGATGTCGAAAGCGAAACTGGGGGTGCTGCAGTGCCGCAGTGCCTATGGACGAGCCGCCACTGTTCGATACTCTGGGATTCGAAACTGACAAATATTCGATACCCAATACTCGATACCAAAGTATCGCCCATCACTATTTAGAATGATGACCCAGAGATTTTTAACGCCACCAGCAACATCTCTGTCTGCAGAAAGATTTTTTTCAAAACCAGGTTGCACCATTGGAAAAAAAAGGACCATGTTAAGTCCAAAGCATTTGGAGAAATTGTTGGTTTTACAATCGATGCCTTTGAATGTCTTGCATAAATTTTGTTAAACCCAACTTTTACATTTGTCAAATTATCAGTAATAAAATGTCTGTTGTAGTCTAATCTATGTGATTTTATGCTATTTTATTGAGATAAAAAAATTAAAAGAACCATCGATGGTATTCCTGTACCCATCGATTGTGTTTCGATGATGGTTCATACCATCGATGGGGCCACCGATGGTGGTTTTTAAACCATCGCACACCTCTACTGTCGTTCTTGTCAAGTTGTGTCCACAGTTTCTGGCCAGGGTGACAATCGACAATCGAACAGTGAAGTGTACATTCGTTAGGATGGGACGAAAGCAGCGCTTTCACAAAGCTCATCTAACCAGAATAAACTCCAAAGGAAATACACTGAGGTAGTCAAGAAGCCTAACCAACCCAAGCGGTCTTCCATATTATACAAAAAAGAAAATAAGATTGACGATTGAGGGGGGTGCTCAGGTCTTCAACGAGCCTCCATATCTGCATCGGGCAAGAGTGGGCAGCACGAAAGCCAAACTGCTCTTCCCGTAAAAGGTCATTTGCACAGTGATCTTGGAATCTGACAAGGATCGTTCTCTCCAACACCTTGGACATCAAGGGTAGCAAGCTAATAGGTCGGTAGCTCGCGGGAATTGCAGATTTTGCCCCTGCTTTGGGATACTCAACACAATAGATTTCTTCCAAGCCACAGAGAAGTAAGAAAATTTCCAGCAGTCGCTAATGATATTAGTGAGAAATTCAATAAAGTTCTTTGGGAAATTCATAAGGGCGTTATTACTCACCTTGTCTTTTCCTGGAGCCTTCTTCTTTTTCAGTTTATTTATGAAGTTGGCGATCTCACCAGCCTCGATGTTGTACTTCGTAAAATGCTTCGAGACTTCATCAAAGTTGAAAATACCTTCTTCCACACGCTGAGACATGATTTGGCTCTCGGGCTTATGGTTGGTAGGAGTAACAAACTGCATTTCCAGTGAATCTGCAATGACTTGGGCCTTGTCCTGATCAGTTTGCACATACTCACCTTGTGGTGTACGGAGTGGAGGAAGCATAACATTCTTCTTCTTCTGTAAAGCTCTAACCATACTCCAAATGGAATTGTCGCGAGCCGACAAGCTTTTGAGTTTTTCATTCCATCTAGCGTCGCGAAGCTCTTTTATCTCCTCTTGAACTCTTCGCACTAACCTGATTGTACTTGGTTTTGAGCCAAGGTTCACGATAGCGTTGCCACAGTCTACGGGTCCTGTTTCTTTCAGCAATTAGGCGTTGGATTCCAGGAGAGATTTGGATTCGATGAGAAGGTTTATTCTCTGATGGATACTTACTGACTTCTATAGCACTGTTAATACATCTGGTGATGTCATCAACAAGTTGATCGATGTCCTCTGTACAGTAAGCAACGTCGGGATGGTAGCCATAGTCCTTAAGAATATCTTTGTAGAGCTTCCAGTCTTGATGACGTACGAGTTCCTCTCGGAAATTTATGTCAACATTGTCAAAGTTCAACGCCACAGGCTTGTGGTCAGAAGAAAGGTCATCAATCGTGAAGACATTGTACGGTTTGAAGAAACCCTTCAAGAGCGAGATATCCAAAACGTCACTACTAGGGGAGTGGTCGCAGTAGCAGGTGTCCTCCACAGGTCCAGCAGCGATGATATCATCTCTACCTTGTATGTACCTATAGAGAATCATGCCGCTGTAATTCTGCGTTCTGGAGTTCCAGCTTGGATGCTTGGCATTTAGGTCACCAGTCAGGACTACTGGAGTGTCACCACTGAAGAGTTCATCAAGCTCGCAAATGTCAAGATAATGTTTAGGTGAATTGTAGAGCGCTATGAACTTCACTTCACCACAGGAGACGTCATTGATAATGATGGAGGCTGATTCCATACCTGCATAAGATTTGGATACTAATTCTTGGTGTTGAATTCCCCTCTTAATGATGATTGCAGCGCCCCCAGACGCACATCTTGCAGCATTTGAAGCCATTCGATCCTTACGGTACAAACAATAGCCAGGTAGCTTGAAGTCTTGGCTTGGTTTGAGGTGAGTTTCACAGAGGAAAGCCACGTCAATTTCGTGATTTATCAGAAAGTTGTGAAACTCGATACGCTTTCGGGGAATGCCCCTAGCGTTCCATATCACGCACCGAAGTTCACCTTTTGTTGATTACAGTATAACGTTGTGCAGCCATACTAAAATTAGTTGGTCGTAAGGAGCCCACTCAACTGTGGGTAACTTTTGCCTAGATTAGAAAACAGATTAAAGATACGTCCTAATTGCTTATACATACCTGGTAGGTCGTTGATGTTGAGGCCTTTATCTTCCGGCGTAGACACAGCGGCAGCATAGGATTTGCCTGCTGTCACTTTAGAACTAGACATCCTTTGAACCTGGGGGTACTTTGGACATTTCGTGTAGCTTGATGTGTGCTGTCCACCACATCTGATGCACTTTGGGGGGGTCTTGTCCTTTGATCTTGGGGCAATCTCTTGACTGGTGCCCCTCAGCACATTTATTACAACGAGGATCTTCCGTGCAGCCCATGGATATGTGTCCGAAGCGCAGGCAGTTGTAACACTGTAGTGGCTTCTTGTTCCCTCGAAAGGCCTCCACTGAAACTGCCAGCGGCCCAATACGTGTTACGTTTTTCAATGATTGGTTGTGTTCGGTGTTCGGGAGTAGAACCAAAACCATTGGCATATCAATGGATCCTTTGGCTTTCCTCAATCGAATAACTTTTTCCGGGAAGTAGTTGGCTCTTTTTAGGTCTTCTTGGAAGTCATCGAGGTCATACGTAACATCCACATTACGAATTACGTATTTCAAGACCTTCTCCGACTTCAGTTGATGATGCTGAATTTTTAAAATATTATCAGATTTAATGCCAGAGACCTGTTGTGTGTTTCTTCATCTTCATATTTAACCTTGATGGTTTCAGCTCTGCCCGTATGAACGGTGATCTTTTCAATTGGAACATGCTTCTCGAGCTCAGTTAAAATCGTCTTAAACGGGACGCCATGAGTCCGCACGATAATTGGCGGTACATACCTCTTCGTGATCCTATGGTCATTATTAGCCGAGCGACCTTGTACATTCTTCGGATTCCTCATTCTAGTCGCGCTGACGACTTCTTCATTTATACTGGAGACGGTCTTTAGGTTATCGATCCTCGTGCCTTTTCTGAATTTTTTATTAGTGACACCAATCCAGGGACTGTCGTCCACTTCTTCATCAGTTCCGTCAGAGTGACTTCTCTTACAGCCACCGTTTGTCGAACAGTCACTATTTTCTATTATATCCATAGACTCCATACTATTAGAAGAGGAAATAGTTTTTAAGACATTACTTACCTTGCTGCTATCAACTGGATTATCTTCCGTGGAGTTACTTGCCTTCGGAGTCCCGGAGCATTTCCCAAAGGCTACCTTAAGTTCGCTTATCTTGTCAATAACATCTCTACGAGAGTCCTTAATTTCCTTATTGATACCTTCGAACTTCTCCTCAAACCTTTTGTGTAGGGATTCGACTTTTTCCTCCAGTGCACTATACTTAGCGTTTATTTCATCCCGGAGGGCTTCTAACATTTCGTTGAACACTAGGTCAAAAGCAGCAAACCTAGCATCCAAGCAGGCATCCCGGTAGGCCTTTTCGCAGGACACAGTTTTACCATCCGCCACTAGCAAATGCTCTTTAGCCGACTTCAGCTTGGTTAATTTAGACGAAGCCATCATATATAAATGTATAGAACCAGGGGGGGGGGGAAGTAACCTCGTAGCTAGGTGTGTGCTAAAGAAGCCGTCCTAAGAAGGACGCACCTAGCTCTAAGAAAAAAGAACAAGTCAGGTTTGCGAGAAAATTAATTCTACGCCAGGGACCCGCTCGTGAATGATTAGAATAATAATAGATGATATGAGAAAATGTCCTTAGTTAGGTTTGCGAGGAAATTAATCCCAACGCCAGGGACCCAGAAGGATAATGAACGTCTTGATGTACTGGTTTACGGGAATATTAATTCCAACGCCAGGGACCAGCATATAAGACGTAACAGAAGGTGAATATCGCCCTGAAAAGGGCGCACCGTGAAATGAAAATAATGAAATGTTACCTGAAAAGAGAGTAGAGTGATACCTTGAAGAGCTAGTCCGTTTTGATCGTCCTGTCCGTCCTCAGCCTAGGTTCCGCCAGGGTGACCAGATACCTCTCGTTAAAAAGCGCCCTCGTTTGGCAAAAATTACGCCCAAAAGCGCCCAAAATATTTGTAAAACGCCCAAAAATAAATACAACGTTTCACTTAAAAAATTAAAAGAAATTTTAAAAAATTAAAATTAATTAAGGCGAAAAACTACAAAAATTTTTTTTAATTTAACATTTTTTTAAACTTATAATCCAATTTCTTCAAATATTTCAACAACAGTAAACAATTCATTTTCTTTACCATCTTCTTGATCTTTTTTGTTTTTACTTGCATATATTGTTGAGTCAAACGGGATAACATAGTTTGTGAAGGAATTTTTTATCACAGTGTTAAGAATCTTAATCATTATAGACTCAAGTGAAGTGAGACTCATACGATTTTTTAGTCTTGTTTTAACACATGTCATTACAGAAAATACCCTTTCTACTGTAGCATTAATTAAGTTCCATATTATTTTATCTTACCTTTGAATTCCTTTACATTTTCCCAGTCTTTCTAATACTTTTTTGGATATTTTGTCCATTTTCCCATTTTTAAATATTGCTTCTGTCAATATCGTCTGTTTTGCTTGTGGTTATCTACGAGTATGGTGCTAAACTAATTATACTATAAACTATTCATGATCATGATCACCTATATATAATGTATAGTAGTTTGTTTTGTTTGATCACATATTGTGCGGCATATGGCAATATAACAGTAATATTTTTATTATATGTGGACTTGGATAATATAATATGACGTAAGCCCGTAGCCAACAAGAAAAACAGGCCCCGGCGCGGAAAAGTCACCTGATCATAGTAGTCCGGCCAACAATCCAACGTTCATTCTTTCCAACAAACGAAAAAATATCAATTGTTAAAATCCAAGATGAAACCAATGAGGGTTACATTATTTCTCGGACTAGTATGGTCAGGTGACTTTTCCGCGCCGGGGCCTGTCTATCTCATTGGCTACGCGTCAGCCTGTATGACAGTGTCGTTCTTGTCAAGTTGTGTCCACAGTTTCTGGCCAGGGTGACCAGATACCTCTCGTTAAAAAGCGCCCTCGTTTGGCAAAAATTACGCCCTCATTTTCTTTACCATCTTCTTGATCTTTGTTGTTTTTACTTGCATATATTGTTGAGTCAAAACGGGATAACATAGTTTGTGAAGACTTATCTCATGACTGATACTGCTACCGAAGCGCCATCTGAACAAAAAAACGCACAAATAGCCCGAATTCATTATGATTCGCCCAAAAGTCGCATGTTTTTGATTTATTCGCAAAAAAAACCGCAAAGCGCACAAATCAAATTTTAGGCGCAAATGGCCATTAAAAAACGCCCAATTTGTGGTTTATCGCCCAATCTGGTCACCCTGTTTCTGGCTCCATTTGCTCTCAGCTTTCAAATTGTTAAACGTCTTTTTATGTGTATGTCTTCTCATTGGTCACTTCATTTAACCCATTCTAATTTCGACCAATCCCATGCGGTCTTACCCTTGCCGTTTCTGCATATAAAGAAGTTCTAAAAAATTAAAAAGTTTTTATGATTGATTTTAAAAGTTGTTATTGATTCAAAACTATCATGGAATATGCATGTGACTTATGCGATGAACAAGGCCAAAAAAGCAAAGTTTAGCTTAATTGCTCTGTCGAGTCGTAACAGTGCCCTCAGTGTTGATAACAAACTAGTGTTGCCAACTTGGGGAATTTCCCAATAGATTTAGTGGGAAAATTTTTCATTGGGGGAAAAATGGTGGATTTTTTTTGTTGGGGGATTTTCTAGTGGGAAAATTTTTTTTTGGGGGGGGGATTTCCTAGTGGGAAAAGATTTAAAAAATATTTCCGAGATATTTCTGATGAAAATTACTGCCTATATTGGATCAGGCGTGATTACGTCATATGATTGCTCTTTTACTGGATTATCCAGTAGCCAATCCGGTTTCGGCGCTAGCTTTCCATTGGTTCTTTAAGTATACATAGCAGATGAATAAGGGATTGTGCTTCGAATAATGGAGTAAAATCTTATGTGGATAGAAATAGTTAAGTAATAAACTAGAGGATACTCTTTTACCACAACAAGAGAAAAAGAAACGAAAAAATGATAAATGAAAAATAAGACAAAAACAAAAGAATAAGGAAAAATAATAAATCGAATAAATGATGTTTCGATGTTTGCAGATATTCGATGTATAATTTTCCGATTATCGAACGTTCGATGTTTTATCTCTCAGGAAAAACACTAGTTGGAACCAGAAAGCATTATTGCTTCTCTGCTGAACTCAATGTCTCCAGCCAATGAGAATGAAGCAGCGATCCAAACCATAGCCTACATGATAAGAGATAGCCTGCCCATTGGCCTCTAAACCGTGTCCCTAAAACGATTAACCTAGGTTAATAACCTGTTTATCCATAACCGCCGGGTGGTGGCGCTAGCGTTGATCTGTCTTTTTGCCATTGTTCGCTATGTTGAGTCTGTGTCTATTATTCGCTGTGAACACAATTTTAGCATAATTTTAACGGAGTGTAGTTAATTTAATTTTTT
>JAHWFO010034733.1:0-11420 GCA_023313115.1 Rhysida immarginata | reverse complement strand
GCTGGATGCGTATTAAGACTAATTAGGACTTAAGAGGGCTAGGCTATCACTTAATAAAAGCATTTATAAACTGCTTTCAGAAAAAGTTTGCATATACACAATTTTCTGATATAGGATCCGAATTTCGGATCTCGGATTTCTGACCAAGATCCGGATCTCAGATCTCGGACCCAAGATCCGGATCTCAGATCTCGGATCCAAGATCCGGATCTCGGATTTCTGACCAAGATCTGGATCTCGGATCTCGGACCTAGGTCCGAAAAAAAGATCCGGATATCCGGATCTTGACATCACTAATTCATAATATTCATCCTGTCCTATGTTAATTACTCGAAGCGAAGATGAAAGTGCTTAACACGTGGAATTTTTCCACTGCGCGATGCGAGTCCGCCATATTGATTGCTTCGATATGGACTCTCCAAATTGCACTCTATTCGCTAAGCCACCTCGTTCGTGGCTTACATATGAGGAATCCATTCACCCTCTGGACTCGTGTTTACGACCAACTGTGATTCCGTTTTGAGACCTTTTCAGAGAAGTGGCCGTTTTGAGACCTTTTCAGAGACTCAAGCCGCACGTTATACCCAACTGTGATTCGGACCTTAGTCACGTAATCTTACTTTAGATGTACACTTGATGTTGTTGCAATTCCCACCTGCTCTCGAAGTCTGAAAGCAATACTTCAATTCAAAGCAAGCCATTCATCGCTCTGTGTAGTCTAGCGGTTGTCGATTCTTCTATTGACATGCTTACTACTATATACTCATCTGTTGAAACAACCTGGAGCTGCACGCCAGCATCCCAATGGCATATTTCATTTGAATCAGCTGCAGATTGCTTTTTGAAATGATTATCAACCGTTATGAGACAATCGAAGAGCTGAGTGGAATCAAACACTTTTAGTTTCGATGTCACACAGTTTCGATTTAATAAAAGGAACAACGTTTACGGAATGCAACATATACAGTAATTTTTATTTATTTATTAAATACATAACTTATTTGAATAATTAACATCATTTCTCTTTATTTTAGTATACGATAATTACGCCGTCCAACGTAAGGAGCAAAAGTACATCAAATGACGTGATGCGCAAAGAAAGTTGCGCGGATCACATAAAACAGAGGATTGTCCGGTCTTCCTTTCTTATCGTCTTTGGTACAGCTTTCAGTGTGGTAAGGACAGGTCTGTAACATGAAGAAGGAGATAACTATGGTCTGTAATAATGAAGGAGGTCATGGCTGAACTAACAGCCATGTATCTTTAAAGAAGCATCTAATGTACTTATTAAACTAGTGAAGCACTCAATCGGTAGTAAAGTAAAGGAAAAAACATTTTTTTTCTTCAACCCCATCCTTCAAAATGGCAGATGATGTTGGTGCCTCCTCAAGTGGCCATGTAAAATTAATCTACTTTTTATATGCTTTTAACTTTTAAGAAGTGTAGAACTAAGATAAATAATAGTAGAGATAATATAAACATTTAAAAACATTATTTGAGCTTTCTTGCATTTGGCCTCCATTATATTAAGTAGGTGGGGGTGCCGTGTGCTAGGGGGCTTTCACAGAGCAAGCCAGTTCTGGAAGTTAAGCTCCGCCTAGCACGGCTAATAACTGGATGAGTGACCCCATTCAGTGAAGAGAGTTCTTACTCGTTCCCCTGTGCTTCAGAGGGCACATTAAAGGGCAACTGATATCAAAATTTTAAACGAACGGTAGAATCGCTATTTACATTCCAAACTTTCTAAGAACATTTACATTTACACCCTGAATAGTTACAGATAACGTCGCCACGTGGCTGAGTATGACGTTCGTGGAACCGGTTCCTCGCATGCGATTCGACTCCCGGTTCCAGGAGTCATTCGCGCACAACCCTAGTTACTACACCTAAAACGAAAGTAAAGGCAGTTATTAACGAGCAAGCAGAGAGTGTATTTGCTTCATGTTTTACTCCCCACAATACACCACAAAATGGCGACGAAGATCGTTGAACTTTTTAAAACAACGAATTCTGTTATGAATATTGAATTCCAAGCATCAATAGCTATTTTAATAGAACAACAGCAAGTGCAGATACAATTGCATAAACATTTGTTTGGCAAAAACTTTAGTGAAAATCGTGATCCGTTAATGACATGGCAACTGTGGGAAACGTCGGAGAATTTGACTGCAAATCGGAAGACTGGGATTCATATATCGAGAGAGTAGAAAATTTTTTCGAAGCCAATTCTATTGCCAATGATAAAAAGGTACAAGTTTTATTGACTCTGATTGGCAGAGATACTTATAGTTTAATAAGAAACCTATGTTCTCCTGATAAGCCCGCTACTAAATCCTTTAAAAACATAGTTGAATTAGTTAAAAATCATTTAAGTCCAGCACCAAATATTACTGCTGAAAGATACAGGTTCAATAAAAGGAGCCAAAGAGAAAACGAAAGTATTTCTGAATATGTAGCAGCCTAAGACAATTATGAATTAATTGTAATTTTGCGGATACTTTAAATGATCGATTAAAGGATAAGTTTATTCATGGGTTAAAAAATGAATTAATTTTAAAACGGTTACTATCCGAAGAAAAATTAAATTTTACTGGAGCAGTTAAATTAGCTACTGCATTGGAGATTGCTCAAAAGGATGTATTGGAATTAAAGGGGAAGGAGGATGTCTCTGTTAATAAATTGCATGTAACTTATCCTCAGGCAGGATCAAAGAATTCAAACCAGAACAAAAGGAAATTTAAACCTTGTTTTAGATGTGGTAAAACAAACCACCATCATTCTAATTGTTTTGCAATCAAAGGAGTATGCAAGAATTAGATTTTATGAATGTGTGTAAATCTAAATCTAATAAGAATATACAACCTCTAACTGGTAAAGATCCACAGACAGAACGATCAGCTCATGCACTAGATTTGAATGAGCTAGAAGAAGTTCCTTTTTTGAAATTGGGTAGATCTGGTGGCAACCCAATAATGTTAAATGTAAAACTGAATAGAAAGGCATTTTCTATGGAGTTAGATAGTCGATCTGCTATAACAGTCATCTCTGAGAATGTTTATTCACATCATTTTAAGAATATACCTCTGAAACCCAATGATATTAAGCTTATATTGAAACCTTATAAGGGTGAACGAATTTTCCCGATGGGGTGGTTTAAAATTGATATTGAATATAATGGGCAAGTACAACCACTCGCAATTTATGTGGTTGATGGAGATGGTCCTTTACTATTAGGACGAGATTGGTTAAAGGTATTTAAAGTTAACTGGGGTGAGGTTCATTTACTTAGAAATATTCCAAAACTGACTTTAGATAGTGTGTTAGAGAAACATTCATAGTTATTTAAGGATAATAAATTTGGAAAAATTAAAGATTATAAAGCTCATTTAGATATTCAAGATGGTGCTCAGCCAAGATATTTTAAGGCAAGACCCATTCCATACCTATGGTAAAGAAGGAGTTGGAGCGGCTGCAAGCACATCAGATAATTGAGCTCATTCAACTAAGTGATTGGGCATCACCTATAGTACCCATCATCAAAAAGGATGGAGGGATTAGAATTTGTGGAGATTTTAAAGTGAGCATTAATTCTTATTTAAAACGTGATCCATATCCACTTCCTAAGATCGAAGACATTTTTGCTGCATTAAATGGTGGACACAAATTTACAAAAATTGATTTGGTAGGTGCGGAAAGCCAAAAATTAAGTTGAGCCAAATTGAATTAGATGAGGAAAGCCAAAAATTGGTGGTAATAAATACAACATGGGGATTATATAACATTTTAAGGGTGCCCTTTGGAATTACTCCAGCCTCATCTATTTTTCAAAGAACGATAGATGCAATTATAAAAGGTTTACCACGGGTTTGTGGATTTCAGGATGATTTATTAGTTACTGGTGTTGATGACGAAGATCATTTTTCAAATTTAGATGCAGTATTAACTAGACTAAGAGAGGCAGGAATACAATTAAAAAGAAGTAAATGTGAATTTATGAAAAATTCTATTGAATACCTAGGACATGTAATAGATGCTCAAGGATTGAGAACTGTCTCTAAAAAGTTACAAGCTATCGTTGATGCTCTAAAACCAAAGGATGTTAGTCAATTAAAATCATTTTTAGGTGCATTGAATTATTATGGGAAGTTTATACCCCAATTATCTACTATTCTAGGACCTTTGCATTCGCTCTTAAAAAAGGGGACAAAGTGGAAATGGAATACTAGTTGTCAAAAGGCATTTGAGAAAGCAAAAAATCGCTTAATAAATTCAGGTGTTTTGATCCATTTTAATCCAGAAAAACAAATAGAATTAATCTGTGATGCTAGTGCGTATGGTGTAGGTGCTACAATAGCACATAAAATAGCAGGAGAACATAGGCATATCATGTTTGCGTCTAAAACTCTTAATTCTACTCAAAGAAATTATTCTCAAATACATAAAAAGGCATTGGCAATAGTATTTGGCATAATGCGTTTTCATCAATATTTGTTTGGAAAAATTTATCATATGGACAGATCATAAACCATTGATAACACTGTTTGATCCTAAAAAGGAAATTCCAGGAATGATGAATCCCCGAATGCAACGCTGGATTTTGCTTTTATCTGGGTATGACTATGAAATACGCTACTTATCTTCAAATGACAATGTGGTAGCAGATATGTTGTCAAGGTTGCCAATGAAAAATACTGAAGATCCAATTAAGGAAACAGACGAAGTTCAGTGTCTTTCTATAAAAACCATGGAAAATATATCGTTATCATTTCAAGATGTTGCACGACATACCAGGACTGATAAGGTTTTAGCTCAAGTTTCCTGAATGATTCAAAATGAATGGCCGGAATCTATCAAAATTGAGGAACTAAAACCATATTTTTTCTGCCGTAATGAATTGACGGTGGAACTTGGATGAATAATGTGGGGTTTAAGAGTGGTCATTCCAGCTTCGCTACGACAAACAGCTCTGGAATATCTTCATGAAGGACATTTTGGTGTCGTCAAAATGAAGGCTTTGGCCCATTCATACGTTTGGTGGCCCAAGTTGGACTCTCAAATCGAAGAGACGGTTCAATTTGTAAATGGTGCCAACAACTGAGAAATGTTGAACCCAAGGCTTCACTTCATCCATGGGAGTTTCCAAAAAGGGCGTGGTCCCGATTTTGCAGGGCCATTTATGGTATGCATGTTTCTAGTGATTATCGACGCTTATTCGAAATGGCCAGAAATTTTTCAAATGAATTCGACTACGTCAGAGTCCACTATTGCTGTCTTCCGTGATCTGTTTATCCGATACGGACTACCTGATGTTTTCGTTACTGATAATGGACCGCAATTTCGATCAGAAGAATTTAAATCATACACAGAATCTAATGGTGTGATTCACAAGTTTTCAGCACCAAATCATCCAGCTACTAGTGGTGCTGCAGAAAATACAGTGAAAACTTTTAAAAACTCTCTAAAAGATAGTGTAAATGCAGGTCTTAAAATGAAGGATGCTCTTCAACGTTTTTTGATGAATTATCGTGTGACTCCTCATTCAACTACGGGTGAGACACCTGCTAAGTTACTTTTTGGAAGAAATCTTCGTACAAGATTTGATCTGATTCGGCCGAACTTACAAAGTGTTGTCTTAAACAAACAGCAAAAACAACCTTTTACTATGGTGGTACTAATAAAAATTTTAATGAAGGTGGCTACGTGCGGGCGAGAGACTATCGTCATAAAGACAAGTGGATGAACGGAAAAATATTACGTGTTTTGGGACCAAGGAATGTTGAGATTGAAATGAGTAATGGTTTGATATGGAAACGCCATGTGGATCAATTGAGACATGCAGCTGAATCTCATGCTACAGATAAATCACTTGTGCAGTATACCCTGACATCATTTTTCCTAATTCTAGTACTACAGTTTCTATTGCTAAAGAGAACTATCAACCAAATACTGACGGTCAATCTACAGTACAATCTGCTCCAAGAGTGTCTGAAGAATTTTCAACCTCTGATTCTGGACGTTGACATGATCAGATGATCATTCCACCCGCTCCGGGAATTTCAGATGGCGTTCTGGAGTCAGAAACTGTTCGGCGGTCACAAAGATTGCGAAAGCCACCGCAGAGACTCAATTTATAATTTTTTGGCATGTGTATTTTTATCTTATGCGGGAGGGTGTAATATAGGTTATTAATTGTTTAATTAATGATATTAAAATATTAATGTTCGGTGTTTTAAAGATGTGGTTCTGTATACCGCCAACAGATGGTGTCTGATGTTTAGTTACTACACCTAAAACGAAAGTAAAGGCAGTTATTAACGAGCAAGCAGAGAGTGCGTTTGCTTCATGTTTTACTCCCCACAATACACCACAGTATCTTCTCTTTTTGTCTTCATTTCTCTTCGTTTCTTCATTAATTTTCCTGTTTCTTCTGAGAGTTTCGTCTGTGGTTTGGAAACTTGTTCTCCAGCTACTTCTTCCACTGCCTCTTTTAAGTGTTTAGTTAGTGTCCTGTTAATATCTGTGATGTCATCTTCCTGGATGCCGCTCTGTAAGATTTCAAAGCGATTTCGCAGTTGTAGCTGGAATTCCGTTCTGCGTTCCTGTAGGCGTGCAATGTTGATGATCTTCTTTGTGTTCCTGAAAAGTTTTCGTCTTTCTGTTCTCGTGTTTGGAACAAGCTTGCATCTTATCAGTCTGTGGTCGCTTCCTGTGTTGAAGTTGTTGAGAACAGTGCAGTCTTGGATCAAGTGCTTCCTATTTGCCAGAATGTAATCTATTTCACTAGTTGCTCCATTTGGGCTTTTCCAAGTCCATTTACGCTGAGGTTTCTTCTTGAAAAAGGAATTCATGATGTAAAGTTGTTCGTGCTCTGCAAATTCCACCAGTTTGTTTCCTCTTTCATTTCTTGTGCCATAACCATGACTACGAAGAAAATTTTCTCCTTTCTTTTTTTCTCCAACATGGGCGTTAAAGTCAACTTTCAGATAATAGTTTCCTGTTTGGTTCATCTTGCCAACTTCTTCATAAAAGTCCTCGACTTCCTCATCAGAGTAGCTTGTGGTTGGCGCATAGACCTGTATCTTGTATCTTCTCGACAATTGGATGACCAATCTTGAAATTCTGTCGGAGGCACTATCAAGCTCAATGATTTGATACTTTCATTTCTTATGAATAAGGAATCCAACACCACTAACTCTTCCGTCGGTTGTTCCTCTGTGGTATAGTATGTGCCCGCTGTTCAGCTCAATTTTATCTTCACCTTTTCTTCTTACTTCGCAGAGTCCAATGATATCCCAGTTGGTCCTATCCAATTCTTCTTGTAGTTCTTGCAGACGACTCTCTGAGGAAAGGGAACGTCTGTTATAGGTAGCCAGGGTCAGTGTCTTGTGGTGGCCAGGTCCGAACCGGATATTTTTAGCACCCTCTGCCTTCATGTCTTGCTGGTTGCCACCGTAACCAGGGACAATCTGGCTGCCAGGAACTGAGGGCCATGGCTGATTTTGAGATGTAATCATCGCTGATTTTGAACGGGAAGTGTTTAGAGAGTAGTGGACCAAGATCCTCTGTGCTGGCCCAGTGCGTGTTGGAGGAAGCCCATCCGCGTCCGTTCACCATGCACAAGACATGAATACTAACAGGCTGCCCCAACTGAGGTACGGATTGGACATTAGGCTTCTACTCCTAGTTGATTCCTTTAAGTCCTTGAAGGCAATTAGAGGGTCATCCCCTAGTTATGAGTAGAACCCATTTGCAGCCTGTACGATTTTTATACCCCATTAAAATTATCAATGCTAACATATGAACATATGCCAAGTAATATATTAAACAACTCATAGCGGCGTGCCATGAATAAATATAACGAGCAATTAATGAGTCAAAATTAGTTTAGTTTTACAGTTCTAATGGTACCATTTTGGTTCCTTTGGGACTTTGATAGGCCACGTAATATATCAAAGAGAACTCTTATCAGCGTGTCAAGAATAAATATAACGAGCAAGAAATGGAAATCGAATTTGTGTTAGTGGTACGTGTTCTAATGGTATCATTTTTGTACCATTGGGAACTTTCACTGCTAACATGTGGCATGTAATATATCGAACAATTCGTAACGATGTGTCATGAATGAATATAACGAATATTTAATTATATCCGGAATTGGTTTAGTAGTACTTATTCAAATAATAGCCTACTGTATGTTACCTTTCGAAACTTTCAGTGATGAGATATGGCATGTAATATATCAAAGAACTTGTAAAAAACTATCACGAATGAATATAATGAGTAATTAATGATAACTGGAACAGGTTTAGTAGTACGTATTCTATAGGTACCATATGGTACCATTGGAAACTTTCAGTGCTAAGATATGGCATGCAATATATTAATGACGTATCATGAATGAATAAAGCGAGTAATTAATGATATTCGAAATTCGCTTATAGGACATGCTCTAATGGTACTATATCGTACCATTGGAAACTTTCAATGTTAACACCCATATTAAGAATGAGTGCTCATGCTCTTGCTCAAACCATTACTGAAAACGAATTGGTATTCAACAATGGTCTTGAGTGTCTAAACCAATGCGCAAGACCGCTCATTCTGAATACGAGCGTAAGATATGGCATGTAATTTAACAACTCGTAATATCCATAGCAATTGTTGTCCATAGCTAATTGCTATCAAGAACAAATTGCTGTTAGGCTTAAGATTATCAATGTCTGAATTCCAATTAGACTTACTGTTTTCAAAACTAATCGCAAGTAGCTAATCGCTCGCTTCAACAGTATATGATTATGTAGAAATGCTTTAGCAATAGTATATGAAGAAATAATCGACGCATACACACAGCGGTTCAACAATTGATGCTCGCTTCATTTAACATTATCATAAGTATGCTTATGATAACGCTTCATTATGCATGTATCCGCTCGAATATAAAAAGAAATACAACTCTTTTTATTGAATCTATTGTTTCCTCAATTTTCTTAGTTTAAATTCTAGTTTGTCTTTACTCTCATTATTTAGGAATTTACAATTCAGTTTTCGTATTTATATAGTTTTTTCTAAAGTGTTTCTCCTAGGTGCTCCTTCAAGTGAGAATAGAGGTGAAAGTTTCATACAGCCCGGAAGACCACTACGCTGTTGAATCAGTTTCGCTGGGACATCATCGAACACCCTCCCTATAGCCCAGACCTCGCTCCAAGTGACTTTCAACTCTTAAAGGACCACCTAGGAGACCGACGATTCGCTTCAGACGAGGTGAAACACTTAGTGACAACGTAGCTGAACACGCAAGGACAGGATTTTTACCAGGAGGGAATATTCAAACTCATCCCACGAACCGACAAGTGCCTAAACCGATGTGGAGATTATGTCGAAAAATAATCTAATGTACGCTCGTATGTAGTATTTATCAGTTGGTTGTATTGGTTGCAGGAAATAAAGTTTACTTGTTTCACTGCAGGCTTTGTAACCTTTTTTTTGATCATCCTTCGTACTTTGTATCCATAAAATATATTTTTATGACAACCAAAATTCTTTTTTAAACAATTTCATGACAAACAAAATTCATTTTTAAACAATTTCATGACAAACAAAATTAATAAAAATTCAAATTAAGGTGAGTTGAATAATTACTAATCAATAATTTTCGAGGGGGTTTTGAAAAGTTTTGCTCCCTAGGTTGTAACATATTTATTTTATAACCGATTTTCAAAATTAGTTTTATAGCATATACTTACATTTGTCCCCCCACATGTAATGCGCTATTCAGTTTTTGACATAATCCCCAACCTTTTCCACATACTTGCGCAACGTCTGATTAGTCGGGCGAACCCGTTGGAGAAGACTTCTGAGGTTGTTGTCGACACCAGTTAAGTTCTTTTAGTTAAATTCATCAGTTTTATAAATACTGCATTGCCTTTTTAAAATTTTTCTTGGCTAATTTTACTCTGTTTTGGTATAGTTTTCTTAAGCAACAGAGTTGCAGAACGGTCAGCTAATCTTTCATTTATATCATTTATAATTTTTTCTTTCATGTCTCTTATTGTCCCTTTTCTTGCTTATATATCTGTTTACAAGTTTTTCAAAGCATTTTATGTACAGTTGGCAACAAAAGTACTTAGCCACCTTGCATAGAAATAACCTTGCAAGGTGGCTAGATACTTTTATAGCCGACTGTACAATTTCATTTCTATTCCATTGTCTTTCCTTCTTTCTTTTTGTTTTTTAATAAAGTGTGTCTCATAGCTATAAAGAAAAATTAGTTATATCAAACATGAATGAAAGGACTCGCGAAAGTTTACATTTTTTAAAAAATGTGTTTGTGGGAATCATATTCTATTTTATATTAACAAAAATCAAAGTGTGTGTGTGTGTGTGTGTGCGTGTGTGTGTGTGTGGGTGGGTAGGTGTGTGTATTTGTGCGTGTGCGAGTGATTGTAGTCGCGAAACCAATGAGCGTCAAACTTTTCATGATGCTTTAATACAGAGGGTTGATTCAGATAAAATGAGACGACTTTGCAGTTCTGTTACGAAGGTGTAATACCAATGCGCCACCATCAGTTGTGTTCGATGTGAGAAGCACGTTGTTGGACTATCGCCCGGCACCGTAATTTCCACTAAAGTAGGCTGAGTTTGAGGGACTCCATGGGAAGTTCGTTCCACACCTGCTGACACACTTTCCATAGCCCATCAACGGTTCTTGGTCAGCGACTTCCGAGCCGTCGTTTCAGGAGACCAAAACCACAGAAATCCATCGGTGATGCATCAGCAGATTTTACAGGCACATGAGAGAAGGCACAACAACTCGTATGCCCGTCTCCTGTTCCATCTTCCTGTAGTTAGCCACAGATGACTTGGCCACGTTTTTGCGATAGATGATGTCAGAACCACGTTGTTGGACGCTTTATGACGTCACTCCAGCCCAAGATTGTCATGAATTATTCTGGAGACTGTTGCCTGTGAAATACCTTTCCTGTGGGCTAGACTTTTCTGTGTGGGGGGGATTTTCTTTCAGCACTTCAGACCGGATTTCTCGCACCACCTGAGCTGGGCGTGTTGGCTGGGGCTTGTTTCTGGTCTGCTTCTCTGCTCGTCCACGTTCATTGGCTGGTCGCAATTTGTTCTTTTTGATTATTCGACCCACAGTAGCTTTGTATACCACAATACCATTTCGTTTGCATAATTTCACAATGCACGAAAGACTGAAGTTAGCGTCGGAAAGGCCAAACATATACCCTTCCCAAAAAGCTGTGATTTTGGAAGCCATGTTTCAGCACGAAATTTCCCAAATAACAGCAACAAGTGTATACAAAGCTAATCCCCATGAATAGTGGACGAGTCATGAAAGCTAATTCCATCAAGGTCATACGCGGCGTTTAAAGTCTTCTCATTTTATCTGAATCAACCCTCCGTAT
>JAHWFO010034726.1:820146-832839 GCA_023313115.1 Rhysida immarginata | reverse complement strand
AAATAAAACGCCTTTGGGGAGTTAACAGAGTACACATTGTTCCTATCGTTCTTTCTGCCACTGGGGTTATTCCACACTCACTACACAAAAGCCTGTCAACACTAAATTTAAATCCACACTTATACAAAACCTTACAGAAAGCCACAATTCTAAACACCTATCACATAGTAAGGAAATTCCTACACCCAAACATCAATACTTCCACGAGTGCATAGCTTTCCCTCCCTCGCATTTGAGTCCCTTGGGCTTAGCCCTCTTTTGGGTCCACCTCTGGGGTTGGCTTCCGGACTTGATCCGAGTTTGGCTTCCCCAAACAATGACAATAATAATAATATGTATATAACTAATACTTATCTTCTAAAATATTTTATATGTGATAAATTATACGGGCTGCTAAATTGAAGTTTTTGAAAAATACAAGAGAAGTTTTCACTGATTTTTATGTTATTTGGTGTGCTGATTCCAAAAATGACCTCCAGTTTTTTCCATCACATAAGGATTTTTTGTAAAATCAATATCGATATTTTTGCTAAAATCCTATTTGAAAAGGAATTCTCGCAAACAATTTTGCATGTAGTATCTGGCAACAGTGGAACCTTTCACCCTGTTCTTCACTGACTGATCCTAAATTTTCGGGGAAAAAGTCCACATGTGAGTGAAGGAAACGTATTTTGACGCTCATGGAGCAACCCAACGCTTGAAATTTGTCCAGCATATTCATTACAAGTCAGGATCCTTGTAATTACCCAGAAATTTATTGACGACATCTTTGAAGGCAATCCTTTGTTGTCATGCTAGTCTCAAATTCTTTAACCTTCATAAGCTTGCAAATATCCAAGTAAAAGTGAAATTTTCAAGAAATCCTGATGTGATAGAAATTTTTCATTATTATTTTTGAAATCAGCACCCAAAATACATAAAGTTAAGCTATCAATTCCCTTGTATTTTTTCATCGCAGCCCTGTGTTATCTAAGAGAAGGTTTATATCTGATGTTTGCTATTTATTTAAGCTTTATCATAATATCATTTACTCTTCTAAATTTCTTAATTATGTCCAATTACGTGTACCTAAGCTCAATTCCTGAAACAATGAATTTTTTTATTTACCTTTACTAAAGAAAACAACTGTAAATAATTTACTCGTCTAAAGAATGTTTAAATTATGTAATATTATATCCAATCTGATGAATATCAATGCAATGAATTATAACCATTTCATAAAAATTGTTATAGAAAATAGTTCACTCATTCTGTAATTCTTAATTATTTTTCTTTGATTACAATTTTTTTCATATTAATATTTTCATTTTTTTATAATCTATAATTTTTATTTTACTTTATTGTAATTGCTCAGCTGTAAGCTGATGCTGGGCACTCAGCCTGTTGCTTACAATTTTAAATAAATAAATAAATAAATAAATAAATAAATAAATAAATAAATAAATATGAAGCAGCGAAAAGAATAGTAAGATGATAAAGTAAGATGACTGGATAAATGTAGAAGCAAAATAAACAGCAAAAGTGTATACTGAGTTAGCAAAACTCATGGGATAGCAAGCACATTGATTGATGGGCATGGCTCACGAATTCACAAGGGTAACGGATTCTGGGAATGGACCATTAGACGTTGTGGGAAGAGCTTGGATAAGTGATTAATCAGAAATGGCACGTCGTCGCGAGTTGACGTCTTTTGAACGGGGTATGATAGTAGGTGCCCAACACATGGGATGTTCCATTTCGGCAGTGGTGCAGGAATTTGGCTTTCCCCGCTCAACTGTCTCCAGGGTGTATCGGGAATGGCTGGATGAAGGCATCACAGTCCACAACAGGCACCATACCAGGCTTCCAGCTGCCCTGAATGATCGTGACCGGTGACACCTGGGACGAATGATTCAGAGAGACAGGAGCGCAACAGTGCAGCAAATCACAGACCAGTTCAATACTGGCTGCACTAGAAACGTCTCTCGGTGGACAATCCGTCGGAATCTGCATGCCCTCGTGTTTGGCAGCCGTCGCCCTACACGGGTGCCAATGCTTACCCAGCGTCATCGGACACTCCGGCGTGCATTTGCCACCAACCATCTTGGCTGGACTCTGCAACAGTGGCGTAACGTCATATGGTCAGATGAGTCACGATATCAGCTGTACCATGCTGTTGGGAGGCACCATGTGTGGCGCAGACCTCACGAAACGATGGATCCCGCATGCCAACAGGTGGTGGTGCAGGGTGGTGGGGCGTCAGTGATGGTCTGGGGTGCATTTTCCTGGTTTGGAATGGGCCCTTTGGTTATCCTGGACCAAACGTTGAATGGTCCACGGTATCGTCAACTCATCAGAGACCATCTGCACCCGTTTTTGACATTTCAACACCCTGACGACGTAGCAGTCTTTCAAGATGACAATGCTCCACCACATCGCTCCAATGTCGTTCGCGAATGGTTCGAGGAGCATGCAGGAGAGGTCCAACGACTGAGCTGGCCAGCCCGGAGCCCTGACATGAATCCCATCGAGCATATCTGAGATGCTGTTGAAGTCAGGCTCCGGGCACTGAATCACCCGCCCACGAACAGGCAGCAACTATCTTCGGCTCTGCAGACTATCTGGTGTCAACTGCCTCCAGAAGTGTACCAGGGACTTGCAGACTCACTACCATACCGTATTGCTGCACTCCACAGGGCCAGAGGTGGCCCGATCCAGATATTAAGTAACTATCCGATGAGTTTTGCCAACTCAGTGTACATTGATTGGATAAGAATACAGTGAAAGAAAAGAAGAGATTGATTACATCAAAAGGTAAAGAATAAATAACTGAATGAAAGCAGAAAATACAACAATTGGATAACAAATATGTATCAACTGTTCTTTATTCAATTATGTCTTTTTACATTTCTAAGTTTTATTTTTCTATATTAGTCAGTTATTTGTTATCCAATTGTTGTATTTTCTGCTTTCATTCAGTTGTTTATTTTTATCTCTTTGATGTACCCAATCTCTTCTTTTCTTTCACTGCATTCTTATCCAATCAATGCACACCTATACTGTTTATTCTGCTTCTGCCTTTATCCAGTCATCTTACTTTATCATTGTACCCAAGCAATATTACTCATTGCCTTTGTCCTGCCAGTCATTGTATTTTATCCAATCAAATTACTCCATTGTATCATATGTCTGCATTTAAGAGCAAGAGCCTCTTGTGTGTATCCTTGATAAAGCCGAACATAAATGGAAAAACTAGTCAGAAACTCAGTTCTCCAGTTATTGTATTTCAAAGTCTCTACCAATGTCATTATTTCTGGTAAGTAAATTTTAAATGTAATGAATAAATTTTTATTTTGTTGTATGACCATTTATTTTGAATACTTCTGTTTTCTTCATTTTTTGTAAATATAAAAAAACTAAAGCTTTTAAAAGCATGAAAGTGAAACTTCAGATGACAATAAGGCACTGCGCATTTGAGCAAATATGGCAGAACATTAGTGTACTCCCTATCCTATCTGAGGTGCACATATTTCAAATTATAATCATTGCATATTATGAACAAATGTTATATATGGATATTTTCCTTGACTGTTCATCTACTTGACAAGCTGTTTTGACTCTTTTTACTCCAAACTGAAAATCTCAGAAAGAGAAGAGAATTTAACTCAAAATCAAGTCTTTGGTAGTTTTACACACAAAAAGCACACCAAAGTTCTATATGTATTTAGATATGTAATGAAGTGAAATTCAGTATGCAGATTCCTCTAAGCAAGATTTACGCTATTATGAATTTGGGCCAAATTGTCCCAATGAGATCGGAATTGTTCTTAACACCATATAAACTTTTTTACGAGGGTTGGGGCATAAGTCATGGCAACGTTTTTCTTTCTTATAGATATGTGAACGGATCACAAATGTACATGTGTCGTGTGGAAGTTCTGCAGGCATAGTGTGTATGCAGAACAACAGACGGGTCTGTAATAGCTGGTAGTAGCGCAGCGAGGGCTGTGAAATCAGTCAGTTGGTGAGTGTCGTGCGAGATGGAAGTAACCCATGTTGAGCAGCGTGCTTACATCAAAATAGCCGTTCTCCGAGGGAGAAATGCAATGGAATGTCACAGTGAATTAGTGGAAGTCCTTGGGAATAATGCTCTACCATACCGTACAGTAGTACGGTGGGTAGGAAAGTTTCAGCAAGGACGTGTGTCAACCAGTGATGAGCAACGTTCGGGACGACCGGTCAGTGTGCATTATTAATGAAAACAGTGTGTGGTGACAATAGCAGGGGACTACTTTGAGGGTCTTTAGGCCCAGGTTTGTCATGTCAACTTTATGTGTACTGTGTTGTCATTCTTTTGCACCATACTGCCCTGTATACTACTGTAATAAATTAGTGTGTTACGATATTTCAGTGCTATTCATTGTCCACACATGTAGTTAACACCTTGTCCTTTCGTCTGTATATGTCACATTTTCCAACCGGACTGGTATCTTCAAGAAAAAAAATAGTTGCCATGACTTTTGCCCCAAACCTCATATATTACCGGGAATGACATAACAAATGAGGTCGAAAGGTCCAAGAGAATTTTTTTGTAATCAAAAATATTCAAATTGAAAACTCTGGTTTAGGAAAAATGACCAAGAAAATTATCGAAAAATTTGCTCACAGGCGCATACTTTTCGCAAATGTGAAATGAAATAGTACTGCTCCTTGATTCTTATTCAAGGCAAAATCACGGTAAACCCATCACGTCTGTTATGCAGATGAAAAATCAGTTGAAATCTAACAATCTCCCTTGAAACAACTCTATCTTTGAACACACACATACTTGACAAATGAACCAGACTCATCCTGGCAGCAAATTGTACGAGGATTGGTGTTAATTCTCCAGTGATCATGTCCATCCGTGTCTCAACGTTGAAAAAAACAAGATGCTGCAACTCTTTTTCAGAAGACCCTTGGTTTTTGTTCACACGTCTTTCCTTCCCTATGAGCACCAAACAAAGACCTACTGTTGCACTGAATGCAACACTTTGCATCGTAAGTATGCCCCTGCTGAAACTAGTAATGTGTTTGCACTCGAGACAGTAGTTACTTTACATGCGAATTTCCACAGACCCGAATCAAAAAACAGAACCTTTTGTGAAGACCCCCCCCCCCCCCTCTGAAGAACCTATAGGATTTATTTCCTAAAATTATTAAGAAGTTTAATAACCAATATTTCCAATTTATTTGAAGAATGTATATTGGAGAATCTTTTAAGATTTTCTACACCAGACGGACAGATTAGTTAGCAGAAGAGTTGTGTGACAGCGGCATTAGTTTACAGCAAGCTTGCCAAGTCGAGTGGAGTCCCACCCCCCGTTCTCCTCCTCGGACAAGTGAGCACTCTGCCATGTCTGCCAACTCTGGTCCGATGTTGAACACCAATCAACGAAGTTTGTACGACCCCATGTGACTGGTATCCCTTTAAAAACTTTACGGGATATTATCGAAAGACAGGAAGACAGGATATTATCCCGAAAGACAGGGCTCTCGGGCTCTTGTTCTCTCTTGCTCGGAGAGTTTGAAACTTTCATGTTCTGATGTTCTCTTGAATCCACGATGACCATGAGGAGAAAGCTAGAAGATGTGATGGAGACGACTTAAAGAAACAGTCGTGGAGTTGACTAGAGTGAAACCTATTCACTAGAAAATACCTATTATTTTAGAATACAGTTTATTCCCTGAAATGAATTCAATAAAAACTCATATGGTTATGCTTATTATTATTATTTAAACCCAATGTCAGTTAACTTATGATCGCGGAGCCCAGCAAAAGAAGACGACGACGACGGGGCCACATCACCACCCCTGCATCCCACCACGCCTAGAAGAAGAAATCGGAGAAGGCCGGGTAATGACACACTCACTTTTACGTACTATGTTTATATCGGGTGGTCACCAAAATTATTCATTTAATTAAGAAAGAATCATTAATCTAATAATATTATTTAGAAGAAAGTAATCAGTGACTCTCACACGAGCTAATACGAAGTTAATTGTAATTAATCAGTAATGGATATGAAACTCATGTACTAAAATTATAATGATCTTTGGTAATTAATTCATCTTTAATAATTGATTAAAGCAGTAATTGTAACTTATACTCAATCTTAATTATCTTAATACTATCCTAAGAATAAAATGTGTATTTTTCTTAAGTAAACAAGAGTTCCTCTCCATTCTTCTCAAACAACGGCAAATGAATATACAGACTTTATCTATAATGATTAAAAATCTAGATAGGTGTAGCCCTTAAAAAGCCTAGGGCATTTATCGGATAGTGGTTAAGCCCCATCCGCTGCCACTATCTATGATAGAACTCTGAATATCCCATGGTTTTTACCCATGGAAGGTGAGCGTCGGAGGGAGTATTCAATGCGGTGTTTAGTTTACCCCACCGCCTTCGGCGAACGTCACATTTTAACGCCCCTGGACATTTTCATGGAGAGAACTTACAGTCCGACTAACTGATGCCATCAACAAACTGACATTTGATGAACTGACTCCAACCAACTGACAATAAACGAATTGACCCTAGACAAACTGGCCTGACACCATTTTAAATCATTCACTGAAAAAAATGTACATTGCTACTTCTACAGAGAATTTCTACTGACAGTCTAAAGGCTTTTAGGAAGTCTTTCCAGCATTGTGCTCAATAATGTTTTGGGGTTGATGGAAAACGTTTTGTCCATCAGCTACTGAACTTCATCTTAAAGAAGGGTAGTTACTTCCGCTGCCATAATCTTATGTAGGAATTTCTTTCAAGAATAAGATGCCTGATGTAAGGAGGGAGGTCGAGATGTTCAGGACAGTTTCAATCAATATTGGACACTATGGTCAACTACTATGGTCATATCAGGACGGCATTATAGGGGCCGCAAATTTTGCCTCGCAAGGGTTCTTTAACGTGCAGCTGGCAAACGACTACACAGGACCAACGGCTTTACTTCCTTTCTGTTGTGTAATGAGATGAATCAACGTACAAGGTGAGGTAAATTAAGTAAAGGTTTAATTACCATAGGAATAAATGTAATACATAAGAGGGAGAGGAAAACATAACATGGTGATTACATGAAGGATGATATCGAGTCTGTGTCAAGAGTATAACGGTCGCATGGCAACAAGGGAAAATATTAGGTGCGCCGTCTGGTGGCAACACGATACATTACACTTTCCAAAGGAAGTGCGTGATCTCAGGATTTCCCCCTGAAAATCCTCGTCATCCTCAGCCGAGATCGAACCCGCACACTCGGGCATCAGAGGCGATCACACAACCACTGAGCCACCGAGGCCGATCTATCCATTATGAAAAATGAGCCGACAATTAGAAAAATGTACGATACGTTAATGTGGCGATCTGCACACACTAATTAGCGTGTCGCCTCCATCATCCACGCAGGGTCATACTTCCTCAGAAACGTTTATGATCCACAGATTTGTATCATGACAAGATATCTATGAACCTTGTGGCTATTTGCTTGTCATCCCCGAGCTGATCGACTTTCATCTCAATATCTAACTCTGACACCACGAACGCATCATGTGCTCCTTTTACTTATGCCCGTACTGGGGGAAGGAGAAGCACAATAAACCTTTAATGCTACGAGTGACCCCATCACTCAACTTAAAACATTCACAGAAAACTGCACAGTGCCAGAGGGCCAAAGCCATGAGATATAAGCCAAACTCGGCTTATCCTGTCACTTCACTGGTCTACAGCGCATACATTCTCAGACATAGCCACTACACAAAACAGCAGAGACCTATGCACGAATCATAAACTGTCCTACTTTCGAGATGCCTGAGCGTGCGCTAAGAAGCTCAGCCTGACAAACTTTGCCTTGTAGGCAGGGCACTAACACAAAATTCAGTAAAGCTATTTACATGAAAGAATACAATCATGCGGTGCACACCATATTTGCATATTTCATCAATACCAAGGAACATATAGTTTACAGGGTTCACTTCCTACTCACTGTTCTATTGCTTGACACATAGGCACTCTAGCGCAATGTTCCAATCAGTCACATGATAGACTGTTTTTATTTTCGGTTAAATAACCAATCTATCTTTGGACGCAGGCAAATAAAAGACCAACGTTTACAATGCACGAAGCTGCATCTGAATCTGCTTGAAAAGCATGCAGGCCGGGGACAAATGCCAAGAACAAAATCGTCTCACCAAATAGTAGAAATCCACTATCCTACACCTGCAGAAAATTACAGGTAAGACATCGCTGATGTGCAGAGTTTATCTTGGACGAGCGCTCTTAACGTGCGCAAACTATACACCTTCTAAACATAATACAAAAAAAGCACAGAAGCCATGACAAAAGAACATTGTCTGTATTCACAAGCAAAGCTACGGACATCAATCACTGACAAAAAAACATCGTTCCCAGCGCTTCAAATAAAAAAGAACATCTTCATAAGCTGGTGGACAGTATGCGTCATTTTTCATCCCTTCTTTCTTTTTTCTTAAGTTTTTCTCTTACATCAAACAAACATTGATGTTCGCTTCACTGCTCAACATCACCAATTATTGCAGAACGCTCTCTTCTCATATAAGGAACTTCGGAGAACTTTTGCAGCTTTTCTCCGAAAACGGCACTACAACAACGATGGAACTGGCTCCTCGTTCCCATTGTTGCAGCATCACAGATGAGAACGATAAATTACAATGGTAAAAGCTAAATCCTTATATCTACGATATACAACAATCGACCACACAATCAATAACATTAAAAGGAATAACTGTGACAATTTAAAATTTGTAAACTAAAAGTAAATACCCTGTGCCCCCCAATAACACACAACTGACATCACATTACACATTATAATACACAGTGATTTTAAGAACACCCATTTAGAATTTCTATATTTTTGATCAACGTACCTCACTAGCTTCAATGCCCAATTCCTGATACAGGCGCCTCTGAGCTGCACGTTTCACGCCCAAAGCATCACTTTCATCCAACTCTTGTTCATTATAAAGAGGATGGCTACAGCAAGTATTCGTGAAATATCCTTAATTAAGAGAATGAGTAAATAATCACTGGCAATTTTAATGCCTGCTAAATGAACACTTTAGTTTTTATACAAAGGAATAAAAAATAAATAGGCTGAAGAGGAAGTTTACTTATTGACAAAGCAAATAAACATTTTTTTATGTTCATATTTTAAAAAATTGATAAAGTAGGTCTTACAAGGTGTCTCAAACATTTAGGACCAAAATTTCACAGATGGCCGAGGACACTAAACTGAGTATTTCCAAATAGGGAACCAATGATCAGAACTATATTTTAGTAAATGTGAGGAACAGTTTTGTAAGCCGATTTCATTTTCATAGCAAAAAACTGCCTGTTGTGTCACAACATTACATGCAGCTTCTGGTTACCGGAGCCTTTACATATTTAGCGCATTCCATGTGGCATGTGGCTTGGAGGCGACAACCATATGGCTTTTGGACTTCCAAGTTGGAATTTTCAGAACTTCCGACAGTCAAGTTGGCCATATTGAATTTTTCCGATAACATGTTCTCCGTGCAGGTGAGCATCATTTTTTATTGTTTTTCCTAATAAAATAACGTAATATACCTGTATACACAATATCAAGAAAGCAATGTTAAAACGATATACCATAGGTGATCAGTAGGGCAACAAAAATCTTGCATCTAAAATCTAAAAAGTTGCATTTACAAACTATAAAAGTTGCAAAAAGTTGCGAATATAAAAAATTATACATTTTAATTACTGGGCTTTGTTTACAGTGTTATAATGCAACATGAAATACATGGAAATGTTTTCATCTTTGAATTGGTGGTCTTTTGCTAATATTTTCTTCAGCATTGAAAAACTTCGTTCGACGCTGGGCAGCATTGCAGGGTAATTGCTTGGTGAGATGTCATCTCGAGTAAGGGTGTTGATGCATACAAAATCCTTGTTCTTGTCCACTCGTTTTTTCAAGTATGCTTTGATATTGCAAGGGTCTTGGTGAAAGTTTAATGAATTCAGATCTTCGTAAGCTGTAACCATATCGTAAGAGCTGGATTCTGATTTTTCAAAGAATGGATTAGGCATTCATAGCACTGTTTAATTGTAAGCAGGTCTTGTGAGAGTTCAGAATTGTTCACTGCTTCTTTTGCACGGCTTACCAACACTCCGTTGCCATGAAAGCTTTGCACAATAGCTTTAACTGCGAGCAGATTATCCGCATAATATATGGCAGCTTTAAGCCAGGTAGTCCAGCGTGTAACTACAGGCTCAGGCGGTTCGCCGATGTTCCTGAAAAGATGCTTGCGTTGTTTATTTTTCACTGTGGCTGCTTTTACTCGTGCAATGAGATCGTCTACATTTTTGAATGATGCTCGAACTTCTTAGGCACAATTATGAATAAAATTGGAAATACAAGTCACATGATTCATTGCAGGATAAAGCACCTTTAACGTGGTTCCTGCAGCGTTCATGTAACGAGCTGCATCGGTTAACAATAACACGAAGTCGTCTCTCGCAATTTCGTAATCTTTCAATACGCCATCCACAAGGCGCACTACATATGTTCTCTTGGCAAACTCTGCAGTCAACTAAATAGGTGGTGGCAGGATAGTAGTGAGCTGAAGAATTTTTTGCCTCCAACATCACTTTCGTCTGTAACGAAGAAAACCTTCTTATTGGCAACTTCCTTTTTGATTCGTAATATTTCTTCGTTTGCAAGTACAGCCACACGTGATCGAAGTGTTATTTCTGAAGGAAGAACATGGTCCATAGAAGTGAAGAGCTCTTTCATTTTCTTATTTCGCACTTTGCTTAAGGGTATATCGGATGATAAAAAAGCCAAAACAATTTTGTCTGAAAAATCATGCTGAGAATCGGTTATAAAAGACTGTCCCATAGCATTTGAAATAGACCTGTCTAAACCTGACTGATGTTTAGCAGTTGTACGATGTTTCACAATGGTCGACCTGCGTTCATGGCACACAAGCGTTCCACATATTTTACACAACAGTTCATTTCGTGGGGTTACCTGGAACTCGCTCCCAAACTCAGCAACATACGACCGCACTTTAGCGATGTTGGTTTTGGCGACTTTAGGCATATTGGCACTCCACAGCTCTACAGTAAACCACGTAAGGTAGCAGCGAAAGTGAAATCTATTGCTCGTCACTCATTCCATGGTTAAGTCAGAGTCAATGAAAGGATAGTTACTTCTTCTCCTGTCATCGTGTAGTCCTTGGTCAGGAATTAAAAAAACACTTAGTTGTGGAAGAGCGATCGCCAACGGGACAATGTCTTCCTTTCAATTGTATAACTCTTCATTCATCGAAAATTTTGTTCTTAACGTCAAATATCGACATGGAGAGCACATGGAAGGTAGATTCTAAAGGAGCAAACTATTGCAACTTTCGAACAGAAAGGAAATTTTTAAAGAATCATTAAGGGGGAGGAAGAGGATATGATAGAACAGCGGATGATAAATTTACAATAAAGAATAAAATTACAAACACATTAAAAGTTGCATTAACAAGAAAAGTTGCATTTTTGATGCACTTTTAAATTCAACGCAATATGGCACTTATTCATGATAATGTGATTTCTGTGTGTTTTAGGCTGTTTACTGATTGTGAAAGAAAGTTGCATTTGTTGCAATTTGTTACCCTAGTGATCAGGTAACAAACTTCATCAGTTCTATAACATAAAAAAAATCCTTGTAAGCTTTTTATTTCTGTATAAATCCGCATTTTGGGAAGTTAATCTTGTTTTATTGCCAAAGAATTTAGGTTTCCTCTTTGTTAGTTTTGATTAAATCTTGAATTTCTTTCATAAAAAGGCAAAAGATGGATTGTTGAATCCACAATGATATAAATAAGGCGTTTAATGGCGTATGGGTCATTGCCTCGTAATTAGCTTGTACATGACATTAAGTGCTAGTATTTTCTTTAAAAATTTTGCTGTTCGAACGAGTTTTAATTTTTTAGTCAGTCGTTTGCTATCTTTGGAGGGTTAAACCATTCCTTCTTAAGCACTAAATAATGGAACTCAGGCCAAAGGGTAGTCTCCGTTCATCCTTTTCATTTCCAATGGATCCATGAGAAGCTATCCGCTTTGCATTATGATGTCACCTATGTGTTCGAGGGTGGTGTTAATGAGTTTGAAAACTGTTGTGTTAACGTCCTCAGGGAAACCTATGCCGTGAGGAGAAGCGACCTCATTTTGAACAGCTCTAAACTGCCCAGAATGCACCCACCAGGTAAGAAACCCAGACAAACTTCAGGTGAGCAATTGAACTTAATTTCTGGACTTTTGTTCTGAGCCGGGTAGTGATTGTGGGAAGAAATTTTTAAAAAATAGAACGATATCATACAACTTAAAAGCTGAAGTGCCTATTTTAGTTTTTTGACGGTACAGTAGTTGCCGCTTATTTATTGTAATCACGGTTAACGTAATCAGTAGGCTATTGTCATCACTTTTGCCAGGAACGGAACGGTTATATACACTGCTTATATACACTGCTCAAAAGAATTAAAGGAACACTTGTAGAATCCCCTACAGAGGGCGTAAATAATACTTTTTAGCAATTTCATCTTCTGCAACATGAAACCTACTATCTCCCTCATAGGAAATGGTTGAAGCCAACACATTTTGCTGACAGATGTTCTGAGTAATTTGCC